>CAWUFW010030728.1:0-16720 GCA_963921515.1 Calotriton arnoldi
ATTTGCACAAAACCTAAGACACTAAGAGAAGAAAACTCCTCTGGTGTCAAAAGGGCAGAGAGGAAATCTCTGGTGGGAGTACGTCCTTCCAAGGTAAACTCTAAATCACGCTAAGTACCCCACAATTATTAAGATAACGACTATAACCCTTGTTAGGAGTGGGAAGATGGTCATTGAAGCATCCTAGTTGTTACCCACCGTTTTGTGGGAAAGGAAAAAAATCCTTTTATTTTAATTACCCTCACACACCCTAGTGGTGTCATGCTTCATCATCGGGTCACCCTGACTCCTAAAGGTCAGGGTGGGCTCGACTGTATTTCAGGGAGCTCTTTGAAGATGTGGTCAGGGAGTCTTTAAATATTAAAAATCCTCAGGCAGTTCCCTGTTTCCCTTTATTCTTGGAACCGACTGGGATATTAAAATTTACAAGCATGTATATTGTCAGATGGGATATTTGTGGTCCTACGACCCTAGTGCCAACATGTTTCAGCCCAATTAATTGGCCCAATATGGGTCCCGGGCTTTCTTCAGGGCAATGTGTATAGAAGTTCCCTCCCTGGATGAAGCAGTGAATAACTAACAAGCTTCTACTACTTTATGAAAAAAAGGGCAGATAGCTGCTCTTTTGTACAACATCAGACAAACTTATCTTAGTTTATGAGGATGTTAATCCTTCTTCTCCATCCCATTTTGGAGGAGGTAACACTTCACGGGGAGTTGCAGTGGGAGGGGTAGCCCTCTAGTCACACAATCATCAAGGGTCCTGCCCCGCGTCCAAACCTACTGTGTCCTGCGTCCCCGGGCTTTCGCGGAAAAAGCCCGGGGACGCCCGGTTGCAGGCTCATTTAGAGCTCGGGGTATCGACGGAGAGAGCGGTGCCCCCATCCTGAGCTGTTGCCAGGTTGAGGTAGAGTTTTTTGCCTAGCAAGAGCGGGCAAAATTTACCTTCTGGAACAGACGTAACATGAACGGATCTCATTCTTATATCCTTTGTTGTTTATTCACTTGAGCACTAAAGCAGCAGCATCTTTATAGGTCCTGAAGAAAGCCTCGCCTTAGTTAGGGGCATTTGTAGGCTGAAACATGTTGACCATCACTGTCCACCGTATAATTGCGACTTAGATCCATGTCGCTGGTGCACTGTTTTTAATCCTGGCAGAGGGTGCTCCTGAATAAAATATATATTTTGGCGCCCCCTAGCTAGTTTTATTCTCACTTTCTTGCACATTGTTTATCTTTTCTTTGCGCTGCGCCCTCACTCACACTATCTTGCTCTTCACATGTGGATTAAGAATATTTGCAATAGATTAAAATTTGAAAACATCAATGAGCTCCTCCCTCTCAGAGAGGGGGTCGTAGCCCTCAAGAGAACTAGGTTTTTCTCTTGAGAGGAGAATCCCATATGATGAAGCATGTCACCTTTGGTAAGTGAGGGATTTCGTCCTAAAAAGGGAATTTTCTCACGGTTAGATCTGTGCGTTATGAGCTGTGGTTCTTATAAAGGAGTTTACTTCAAATGATCTTTTTTCTTAAAAATAGAACCTTTTTCTGCACTTTTCAGATTTATAGTAGACCCAAGGATTTGGTATATAGTTTCTAGTTCGTGATTATTTGGGGATATAATCCTGTGCAGGTCTTTAAACTTCCCTAGGACCCTCCTACTTGAATGAGTTGGTGTGTAATGTATAATTTAGTTCCCCCTCAGCGATTGGGAACTGATAAGTGCTACTGGGAGTAACAGGGAAATATCGACCTGACCACGTTGGGGTGGGACTTAAAGCTCAGATATGTATCTTTCTGGCTTCTATATGTTTATGTATATACTTGTATAAAGTTTTTATCTTTTCATCCTTTTAGACACCTGATGTCATTTATAGAAGTATGTACTTGACGCACTTTATAGAATTATGTACTGCCTTCTGCTTTAGTGATTGGTTATATTTATGGAAATTGTCTGCTTGGGGGCTTAGGGGGGCAATTATTATTGTGCAAAAATCAAATAAACAAATAGATCCTCTAGCTAGCCCTGTGTATATTACCCACTCAGATAATGAATTTAGGGGCCGATTACAATGTTGGTCGGAAACTTTCTGCCCGACACTGTCTCGGAATCGGGACCAACCGACTTACGGTCGGCTGTTCTGCCCAACCGATTAAGATGCAACCAAACACTGTTTGGTCGGATTCCCATTGTTTCCTATGGGAACTCGTGTTCTGCCCGATAACCGGCCGTAACACAGGCTCCTATGGGAAAATGGGATGTGTGCGGAAAACCCTGCACCCTGTCGCAGGCACCCCATGGTGCCTGTCAAACAGTGCATGGTTTTACAGGGGGTCCCTTAGGTGCCCCCTCAGTCACCAACCGAAGGCCTCAGGATGAAGGGGACCCTATCAGGCACCCTCAAAGTCACTTTCTGACAGCCTTTTCGTGTTGTACAGGCCGACACAGAAAGCTGTTGAAAATCGACATTGTAATCCCGAGGTCGCAAACGCTGTCCATAGGGCTGTACGATGCGGGTCCGACCGACATGGATACACCGAGAGTCAGTCGGAACTGATTCGGAAGGACCGCACGGTTTACCTTCCGACCGCGATCATTGTAATCGGTCGGTCGGAATGTAAACCGACCGAGTCGGTCGAAAGGGCTTCGACACGGTCTAGGAGATTCCGACTGTCAGGAGGAGGCTTTCCGCCCGACATTGTAATGAGTTCCTAGGTTTTTTTATCAAACTATTTTCTTTATTTTTCTTTCTCAGTTTATTTTGTTTCTATATACATTTTACAAATCAGCATATTCCTATGAGAACCACCATAAACCTCCCAAACAGTTTTGTGGTGAATGCATGAAAATACATATGGGCATAAGGGCTGGTTGAAGCAAGGCCTCCATAACTCTTTATTAAGTTAAAACCGAAATAATCCTTCGCCAAAGGATGGTGAAGCAGGCTTTTAGTTACCTGTAGCTGAAAATGACAGTAAAACTTCTTACGGACGACAAAACATAAATCAGCAAGTGCTTGGGGATGAGATGGTTTTACTTCCCTCCATCCAGTGGTGCTGGAACAATATTCAGAGTGGGTGGCCCGCCATCAGTGATACATTACTAAAGTCATAGGGCTTCTGAAAAATTCAAGCGTCACACAAAGAATAAGTGTTGCAAATGGGTCATGCCCATTCAGCATGAGAGTGGTAAGGATGTGTTCTGCAGAGCCTGTGGTGCATTTTTAGCAAACTGTCGCAAATATATTACTAAAGCATGGCGTGGTAGAGTAATAGAAATTAGAGACACCACATTTTCCATTGAAATGGTCACTAAATTTGCACAGACATGCAGTTTTACTGAAAGAACTATGCAGGGCACAGATGATAGATAATGTGTTGAAGTTCAGCGAGTATTTATTATTTATGCATCACTGAGTAAAGGGTCTTAATTTGTTTTAATCTTATTAATACCTTTGTTTCCAACATACTTCAGAATTACTAAAAAAAAAGTGCTTCTTTTCTGCTTTCCTAACTAGAGATATATATATTTAAATATTTGTACAGTTCATTTAAAGGTATTTAAATGTTGTTGCGTGTTAGAAAAACATAGGCATCCTACAGCCTTTCCTTTCTCACTCTCTGTATGCCAGGCACGATTGTCACATAGGAAATATTTCACTGTACAAGAGGGGGTAGATAGGCAGCTCTTATACAGATAGACAGCTAAGAGACAGACAGACGTTTTAAGACTGAGCATAGGAGGGGTGGGTACGTCACTCGGGAGGGTCCACCTGTGACAGTCAGATCTCTTGCTGGTTCAGCGCCTTGAGTCCCCTTTAATGTGTCTAAGCACGTTTACCGAATCGTCCCGCATTTGCACAAACCTTCATCATTTCGTTGCTTTTGTTACAAAGATGAGTTTAGTCATGAGAGAAGTGGTGAAGGTAATCACAAACAGCGAGGCTGCTGCACTGTGCTTTACACACATTAAAACCCGACACGTGGCTTGAAGGGTGGATTTATTTTTATAAAAGCTCCGAAAGCTACTCTGAAAGAATTATTTCATACAGACAATACACCTTTCATAAAAACAGCAAACTTACATATAATGTAGAAATGTCGAGTCCGAATTTATTTTAATCTTCTATGGCAAAAGTAGTGAATAATGATGGATTCAAAAAGTCAGCTGCATTGGCCGGGAATTGAACCTGGGCCTCCCGCGTGGGAGGCGAGAATTCTACCACTGAACCACCAATGCCTCGCTTGCATGAAAAGCGTGTGTTCCTCACATGTAGTTCACAATGTCAGAGCAGTTATGAATGATATGTTGTTTGTACTTAACCCGAGTCTGTGCATGAGTCTGACAAGAGCACAGGTCAGGTTAACTTAGAGCAACAATACTTCATATAAAGAGAGCAGCTATGAAGCTCACATGTAGTATGTAACAGGCTCTATCTGTGACCCACCGATGCTTCGATAGTACATACGAACCACAGAGACACACAGAAGATGATAACACTTGACCATTGCAGGTGCTGAATCATTAGATGTAGTCAAGCTAAACCACCCTGGCTGTACCTGACCCTGGCAGAAACAAAGATGCTGCACAGTACAACCGATGCCCCCCCTCAGCATCCACCCACTGCCACAAACCACCCCCACCCACGGTCTGTGCACCCGACTGGTACAGCTTCTTTCAAGACGAGAGAGTGGAGGGTCAGAAACTAAGGTTCGTTCAATGAACATACAGCTAAAAATAAAAAACAATGGAATATCAAAATCAACAAATATATCCAAATTAACAAAGCAGAGTACAAGTAAGTGCTTGGAAGAAGAGAGAGTCCACACGAGTTGCCGAAGGCGAAATCTCACAAAAAGGAAACTAGAGATGAAAATCCGGAAAAACAAAGTCACTTTAAGGGAGGTGGAGGCGCGGCCTGTGGTCGGGGCAAACAGTACAGTAAAGTACATAATGTGCCCCTCATGTCTCCAGTACAGTAGTACTGACACCTCTCACCAGGCGTACTACACTGATAGGACATTACTAGCTCTTTCTCGGGGTGCCGGGATACACGTTATGGGACGGAAGTCACCATCCATACTTAAGGGATTGATGCGTACCCTTTAATCTTGACGTGTCTTTAATGTCAGTTTTAGGCTGAGCGTAAAATAAAGCAACATTACAGAAAAATAAAACATTGTAACAGAAAAGGTATTATAACACAAGCAAATGTTTGTGCATTCCGTAAAAACGGTTTCTGCGCAAATACAACATGCAACAGTATATTAAAAGTAAACAATTAATTAAAATACTCTTTCCCTACTGCAGTACCGCTGTGTCATCATAATGAAATGACTTCTCTTGATTAAAGCTGGAAATGTCACCAATTGTAGAAAACAGAACTGCGACACAAATGTTATTTAAATAAATACTCTGTGTATTGAAATGTTATATTAACAAAGAAAATACACACCCAACTGCCGTGACATTGCCACCCGCAATGCCGTGACTCGGATTCGAACCGAGGTTGCTGCGGCCACAACGCAGAGTACTAACCACTATACGATCACGGCGAGCTACTTGGGCTGTGTGTGTCTTTGGGTTGTACCTGTGTTTTATAGCTGAATCCTGTCTGATTTCACAACCAAGTATAACGGTCCAGATGGTAATTCTACTAATGTATTATTCAACACTTTATATGAACTTACAAAAAGTGGTACTGTAAACCGGACGAGGCCTCCAGAACTGGGCAGAGCCCCCAGAAGTGACCACCAGAAATGTGTGCAATGAAATATGTGGCCCCAGAATAGAGCACAATGCTCCAGAGGAGGCCCAGAGAACTGACTAAGAATTACGGATATGTTATTCAAACTTTCGAAGAGCAGCATCAAACCTCTAGGTCAGGCATCGAGAACCGGACATGACGTTTCATATGAGGTGTGCAACGCTTGACAATACTCCGTATGAGCCTCCCAAGGCAGACACAATATTTCAGAAGAGGCCTCCAGAACTCGATAGAAAACTTCAGGTGAAGCCTCCCTAAGTGAACACAATATCACAGATGTGGCCTTCACAACTTGACACGGTGCTATGGGTACAGCATTTTTAGATAAACACAGCACACCATGTCATTATCCAAGTACTCACAATACTTCAGACAAAGCCTTCAGAACAGAACACCACGCCCCAGATGCAGCATCCAGAAATAGAGACAGTCTCCAGGTTTTGGTCCGAAAGTGAAAACAACACTGCAAATCTGGGCTCCTAAATCAGCAAAATATACCAGGTGAGACATCTACAACAGGTCACAATACTGCAGACACGGCTTCAGTAATACGACGACATCTGCAGCACTGGACACATTCTGACAGTGGTGGCCTCAGGACAAGAGAAAAGACTTCAGATGTTGCCACTAGAACTGGGTACAAAACGCCAGACATGACTGTGATATCAGGCACAGTACTTTAGATGAACCCTCCAGTACCAGAGACCTTACACTGCAGGCGACCTCCAGATCAGGAGACAATGTGCCAGAGTTGGTTTTTAAAAGTAGTAACAATCCTCCTGGTGAGGTTTTGAAAACTTTACCAGAACTCCAGGTGGAACTTTGTGTACTTGACACAATACCCCCAAGAGGACTATGCAGAACTAGACACAACACTTCAGGGGGTTGCAAGCTTGGGACACAATATGCTAAACTAGTCTCTACAGTGGGTAGTAACTGTTCAGACACATTATTCTAAAGGAGCCCTTTGGACATGTACCCAGCTCTCCACACAAGGCCCTCCTTGTGCTGTGCTCACTGTCCATCTGTAAAAGTGCTTCCATTTCATGATGGTTTTATTACTGCTCCCTCTGCACCCCAACACTACTTTTGGCCTATTCACAGCCTTATTATGGAAGTGAAGCTTGCAACGCCGCTGCCTGTGCTGTAACCATCTGTACTCTAAAGCTACGTTTACAGTGCTGCTACCTGTGCTGTGCCTGTGCTTGAGGATCTGAAGCTTGAACCTCTTCTGCCTGTTCAGTAGCAGTGTAAGTAATGGAAGATTAATCTGCTGCTGCCTGTGCTGTGCCTGTTCTTGGGGCACTGAAGCTTGAGCCTGTTCAGTAACAGTGTCAGTAATGGAAGGTTACTCTGGTGCTGCCTGTGCTGCACCTGTTGTTTGAAGCTTGCATTACTGCTGCCAGCTTGTACTTTGATGCAAGTGCAGCTTAAAAACATCTTTTCACTTCACAAAACCAAACTGATTGTCTTTGAAAATTAAAGATACTGGTGGTTGGTGGTACAATACATTGGCATCTAAACATAAAACACATCTTTAGCTTCGAAGGAGGAGCATTGTGTACATGAGGATAATTATAATCGGAGCAACTGTGTTTGCAGACAATGAGTCTTTTATCAAACAATACGTCTTCTATGAGGTTGTGTAAAACAAAATGGCACTGCTGAGATTCGAACTCAGGATCTCCTGTTTACTAGACAAGCGCTGTAACCAACTAAGCCACAGCGCCTCCTTTAGCTCTGTTTCCGCACTGTGCCTGCTGTCCTGGTGTAACTGAGACTCTGTGCATATTTTGCTGTCTCTAAAGCTGTGATATTTTCCAGTTCCTACCAACAAGATATTGCAGAAGAAAACCTGATATTGGAATGGAAAAATTACAAAGAGGGTCACGAAAAACGTATATCATTACATGTACATATTTGTATTCAAATAAAAGGGTGCAAAGGGAGCCGTAATAAAACCAGGAGGAAATGGAAGCACTTTTACAGGTGGACAGTGTGCACAGCACAAGTAAGGCCTTGTGTGGAGAGCTGGGTACATTTCCAGAGGGTTCCTTTAGAAATGTTGTATTCATTTTGCAATGTTTACACTGGAGGATGAAGTGTGCAATACATATGCTAAACTAAACGAGAGTGCAGCGATTATAAAGGGCACCAATATATACCAGATCATTTCATGATGCCTACAGCCAGGGACGGTTTTAGGATTTTGGCGGCCCTGGGCAGAAATGCAATGTGCGAGGCCCCTCTAATTTGCATACACCTTACACATGCAGGGCTGTTTGCCTCTCAGTAGATTACCCTGGTCCTGACGCTTTTTTGTACAGACCCCCCCCCCCTGGGTTGCAGCCCCTCCCTCTCAGCCACCTCTTAGCAGCTCGTAAAGGGCTGAATGTGTGAAAGTTGCTTTTCATCAGAAAGGTTTAAGACTGCTGCCGGACAATGGGCGTCCTGTGGTGCCTCTGAATGGACAGCAGGGCAGGAGGCCTGTTTGCAGGACAAACCTGCAGAAGGGCCAATAGGAGGGCCCGTCCCCAAGGTCTAGCCTCGCTATACCATGGCTGTGATGAGATGGGGTCACGAGAGGGCCCGTGTGCTGTGGCCTGACTGTGACACACTGGTGTGGGGCCCTGTGTTAGTGGGCTGAGAGCGGGCCCTGGGCAGCTGCCTACACTGCCCATGCCTAGAGCCGAACTGCCTACATAACATGTGCTCTTTCCTTCACCTCTCGTGACCTCTGGACATCTTACCGAAAAGCCGAGGAAACGCCACTCTCAGAGAGAAAGTGTCATCTTTAGGCGCGGTTCCCTCTGTTCAAACAGAGGCAGCCATGAAAACATGGTGGAGGCGGGTATCACAGAAAGAGGGGGGGCTGTTAGCCCACAGTGCCCTTTACATGGCTCTAGCAATACCCACCCTGGTCCTGGTACAAACATCAGCTACCAGAGCTCAGTAAATTACCAGAACAAACAACAACCCTATACGGTGTTTTTAACCACTTTGTCCTGCAATGCATGACTTTTCTATTTTAATGATGAAAAATACAGGGATCAAACCCACGACCATCGAATTAGTAGCATCACGCTCTACCCAACTAAGCTAACAGTCAGTTTCGAAAGGATATATAAATAGCCATTACAACGAGCATACACACACCTAAGACAGTCTAATTGAGAATGGACAGGCTGTCACTGTAGACAGAGGCATACATACAGGCCATTACTGACACATCATAGTTTGCGGCCAAGACCTTGAGGGGCTCAGATACTCCTGCATCAACTCGCACATACCAGATGCATCACCGAAGAACACGCACAATTATTTAATGAGCTGCACTGAACACACTTCACTAACAAGAGCTGCACGACCATCACTCCCCAGAAAAGATGGATTGAAGGCTAGAATCACTCCACAGACCCCTCCCCCATCCCACACTCACCCAGAAAGGTACTGGTCTCGGCTCAGCAGCACTGCGCATGCTCAATGTTCTGCAGGTTCTTCTCACACCCGAGCTTAATCCATACCACACACTATCACTAATTAGGCTGTCAGTCCTTACCCCTTCCATTCCTGTACCCTTTTCTCTGTACTCCTTCCTCAATCACTCACACCTCCTTCCACTTTCATTGACCTTGAACATTTGTTGCACCTTTCTAGGTGGTTCTCTCGAGTGCACAGCTTATCACTTCCCAAACCGAATGATGTGCTTATTATTCTCTGCGCCTCCCCGTCCTAAACTAACTTCTTTATGCCTAACCAGGGCTCGGGTCGGGGTACCACGCGGGTGGACGGCGTCCCCCCACTTATTTTACAGGGAGCTCGATAACTGGAGCAAATGGAGCCACGCATTCACTCTTTGGCCTCTCTGGGGCGAGATCGGAGCTCTTTCAGAACGCTGCTTATGCGCTGGCTTCTCTGATGCAATCGCATCTAAGGGGTGAGCGAGGGGAGGCAATGAGTCTGATGGTGTAAGCCACCTTTCGTGACGTCACTTCCTGTCGTGACGTCAGCGTCCCCCCACTTCTTTTTTTAGGACTTGTGCCCTGTGCCTAACTATGGACCGCACTACAGCTAATTTATAATTGTTGAGTGCACAGCAAGCGGGAAGTAGTCGTGGCCGAGTGGTTAAGTCCATTGACTAGTAATCCATTGGGGTCTCCCCGCCCAAGTTCTAATCCTGCCAACTACAAGCTCATTTTTAATCATTGCATTTCATTTTGACATGGAAACTGATTATGTGGTTCAGAAACATCTGCATTTTCTCGCATAATTGTGTCTTTACTGCTCCTGTGAGGTAAACCACCATCTGCTGCACAATATGATTGCAACAATAAAAATCCTCTAGGTCAAACAAATCAAACATACTTTAAAAAGTGCGCCATGTGGTAGACCTTTACGTTTAACTGGTCACCTTTCAGTTGTGCATTGCTATATTCAGATGGCAAGCTAGCACTAAGAGGTAATACTGTTTCCCAAATAGCATAATGTGTGTTAAAAGGTGCAAATAACGAAATAAGACTCCAACACATCTGTCTGCATTGAGTTGCAAAACGTGTCCTTTCTTGCTGCATAATTTAGCAAACCGTGCTGTATACTTTGCTCCTCTTTTGCCACATTTTTACAGTGGTGCTTACCTAGGTGTAAGACCTTCACAATTATATCAACCAATTAGAAGTGTTTAGAACAAGTTTAGCCGGTGGAAGTGCATTAGAATTGGTGAGATATGATCACATTTTGTGTTTCCTGCAACAAGTAGTGCCGCTGGAGTGCGTAAGGATTAAGAGGTGCTGTGGGTGATTCTGTTTGTCCAGGTTGTCCAATCAAGATGGAAAGAATCTTTGCTTAAACAACTGTTCTGAAGACTGAGGGCGGAATGGAAGGTTTTAGCCTCCTTAGGAGAAGTAGTCGGATGTAGGCAGCTTCTTCAGTCTGCAAATATGGAGAGACAAATTTCTTTTCCTATCAATACCATAATCAATCAGTTTTTACAATGGGAACAAGGCGGCAACAATATCAAGTTCTGTGAGAGTTTCAACTCATTCTTGAGCAGGAAGAACTGATTCGTTGGAGTGGAGGAGGGACTCACTGTCTGTAGGTTTCACTTCAAGAAGAGGTTGGTTTTAGATTTTTAAGGGAAATTTGCAAGTCTAGTTTGTCTGCAGTATTTGAGATTTTGAGGTACAGTTACGTATCCTGGGGATATACTTATATTGAAGTTTTGGGCCACGCGGGTCCCTACACAGGTCAAAGAAGTGATGGTGAAAGTATGGAAACTTTGGGAGTAACTTGTTTAATCAGTAAGGAGGGAGATATGAAAGATTCTATGATCAAAGAAAGGAAGGAAGATAACCACAAATGAGACAGAGTACCCTGTGCACTAAACCCCAAATTCACCCACTCTGCTTAGTATCCAGTAAAGTGCCATATTTCCCTGGAGTAGCCCCCGCTTGCTCTGCTGGTGGAAACCTTCAACTGTTGGCCCAGCTCGCATCCGGCCGCCACTCACAGTACATCAGACCATCTGTTGTATGTAGGACAGAAACTCTGACAACATTTTTACACTTTTTTTGAACCACCACAACAAGCATGCCTGTCACACACAGAAAAATAAGTAAATGTTACCCATGCATGGGGAGAAAACTCCCAGTGTGTCAGGGGCATTTATTTAATTACATTTTTTAAAGCTCTCAAAGCGTGAACATAGCGCCCATGCAGCAGTGCTTCAGTGCCTTCAGAGGGGCCACCAGCAGCTCCTCTGATGCCACAGTGATCTTTGGCAGGGAGACAGAGATTTTTGACTACAGGAGGCTCTAGCCCACCAGGCTGCAGAGTACACGCCTCCGCTGCCCTGGTGGAAACAATTTTGGCCCGTCAATGGCTAAATAAGTCTAAAAATTCAGATTGGAAGGAGTTTAGTGGGCAAATAATTTTAATATATGAGAGCCCTTCATCAATAAAGCATTGGAAAATTGTCAGTTAACTTGTGTATGATACATACGTGTTTGAGGAGTAGTTATGTATGAAATTGTCATGTTTTATGTGGGACATTCTACACATCACCGATCACTCCCAATGCCAATGTTGTAACATGTTGCTCAACACACAGTCAATTGCTTTCAGTAATTAATCCCTTTAAACCAAGTCTTCAGATAGGATACATGCACTCTGAGCCCTGGCAGTATATACATCAGTGCCCCAAAGAACTTGCTGCGCTAATAGCACCAGGCTGGAAAAAGCATTAAAAACCACGGGCAGTACAGTGGGGATGACATGTCTTACCCCGAGGATGGAGATACCCCATCACTCATAGAACAAGCATTTGCAATGTAATCGGTCTCGCCTTTGGGACCTTATATGTATTTACATATGCAGCACATTATTGTGGGTACAGCAACATTTACTGTTCTAATGTACACGAAGCAGGGAAAGGGTGCAGTACCACAGGCTCCCATCCTGTGATTCTGGATAAATCACTTAAGCTCCCCGTGCCTACAAAAACAAAATAAAGGTGACCTTGTGTAATGCAACTGGTGCGCATATATAGCGCTCCAAAAACCTTTGGGTGAGTTTGTGGTATATTTTTTAAAAACTGCAAAACATTATAATGTATGAGGTATTTATAAAAAAAGTCTGCCCTCTATCTGTTTTTGTCTTCATTTAATTTATTCACGTTTACATATTGGGTGTAGAACACAACCCTTTGGCATTTTACAATTGGTTACTGTCCACTGACCAGCTGACGAAATCCATCCAAGCAAGTGGAAAGGAATCTGTGATTTTATGTTAATCTCTTAAAGGTGCAGTGAAGTATGGGAATGTAAGCCTGAGTTGCTTTATTGGTTGCGTGGCGCAGGGAAAAGATGTGTTTACTAGATGTGACAATGGTTGTGTCAATGGTGGTACCTTCGTTTCATACTGTGGAAATATCGCCTGCTTTTGATGATCTGTAGTATGCTAACTATTTACTCATAGCCCATGTGGTATGTTCATTCCTCTTTAATTATAGGCATGTTTCACAGCTGATCATTATACACGTTGCCGCCTGCTTGTTTGCAGGGAATGCTGTGTTTTGCTGGCGTGTTTTTTTTTATTTATTTTTTAACGTGACACTTTGCAGCAGGCAGAAGAGCCAGCCGACGCTGCAGTGTCTCACCGGCAGGGTCCGTACCACAAAGCGGTGTAGCGAGGGAGCCCGGCTGTAGGCCGGAAGCGTGCAGCCCTTAGTTTGCAGACTGCAGGAGTTCACTCCGCATCTACAGACTGGCTCCAAAAAAGAAGGGGCAGTGCAGAAGGTGGTTAGGGCCACGCAGAGGCTCGCTGCAGTTTGCCATCCCAGCTGGGGCGCATCCGTCCTGCACTGCCGTTTGTTGGCCTTTTCGGGGCTGCCTTGGGACAATCTGGGCTGCAAACGGCACACGCCTCCCATGTCTGCTGCCCAGGCAATAAAAAAACAAAACTCACGAACAGCATATATTAAAATAAACTTGGCAAGCGCATGAGGTGCCTACGCGCACTTACATTACCAATCACCTGCATAGAGCTGCTTTTATCTGGAGCTGTGTAAGGCGACGCTACCAGTAACTAGAGCGGAGGGAAGGAAGCCGGTGTGCGATGGTAGATGGGCCAAGTTTCCCGAAGACGTTGTGAGTTTTCTGATGAGAACAGCGCACTGCTCTCATCACGCACCCAGGAAGGGGAGAGGAGGAGGGACAAGGGAGGGGGCAGGAGAAAAAAAACAACACGGACAACTGGCAGCACTCGTGCTTGGAGCAGATAATAGATATGCACAAAAGGAATGAGAGCAGCAGCTGGCAGGCAAGAAACAGCGCAGGACCACTAAATCCTAAAGAAAAAAGCACTGGCAAAGCCAAAAACTCAGACATTCACTGCCAGCTTTTTGCGCTGCCAAGGCTTGTTCTGCTCTTCTATCAAAAAACAAGCCCAATCCTCTATAAAACAAAGCCCAAACCCAAACTACCATCCTACTAAAAAGAAGCCCAAATGACGGTCAAAAGCAAAAATTGCTTAAAAGCCTAAAAAATATAACCACAAAGAGGGAGGCATGGCGAAAAAAGTACCACCAATAAAACTGTGGAATTAGGAGGAAGTGGGAGGGAGGAAAACTATATTTAAATGTAATCAGCTATGGTGCCGAAACTACACACAGGCAAATAGAAACAGAGCAGGAAACAAAGAAATAAAGTAGTCCCCCAGAGAACAGACAAAGAACTGTAGTGTGATGAGACAGTACTTAGTCCCTGCTGCATGGGAGGAACAGAAGAGAGAAAGGAGGGACAAAGAGGCAGGACTGACCACTGGCAAGCAAGGATTTTTGAGGGACACTGAAACAAACAAATCAAAAGCTGGGGAATGGTTTTAACCCAACATAAGAAATTACAATAGGTCTCGAATGCTCGACCTAAAAAGGGGCTTTAACCCAGTTTCCCTAAGGCAGGAACACCCAAAGCCACCTTTTGGGTTCTACACTCATATTACCTACTCCCTCTTCTCTTCCTTCTCTAGGGTTCTAGGTCGGTGGATCCAGACTCGAGGCTCTTTAAAGCTCAAGGAGTTACCTAGAGTCAGTCTTATCTCAGTGACGGTCTCCCATCACATGCTTCAAGCCCATGTAGATCCCCACACAAGAGCCATCCCTACGTAGCCTTTGGCTGTCCATACACCTACACTGTGTCCATCTGTCCCCTGCTGCCACCAGTACACTGACTGCCTCCTGCACTGGATCTGTTCCTGCCTAGCCTGTAGCTCACCACAATCCCTGGCAACTCAGTGGACCATGAACCTCTTCCATACCAGGACTCAAGCAGGCCATGACTGTCCCACTGCTCGCTCATCTCTCATTGTTGGCTCTACAGATTATCTACATCAGGATGTGCCAAGATTCAAGATTTTTCATTGATTCAGCTTAGTAATAAAACCATACAATAATTAGACATAAAATGTACACATTGCAAATTACCTAGATGCATTTGCTGCGTTAAAAAATACATACTGCATGTAATATGACATTTTAGAAAATGTTCCCATAAGCATGTTCCCTTATTACTGGCATGCCTCCCTCCTGCATTTCCTTGGATATGAATTACAGCCTACATAGGTTGTACACCTCAATGGGTTCACAGCCAAGTCACATATCTTCCCTTGATGCCATAGGTTCAGGATGTGCCAGAGATGGGACCTTCATCCCACCAGAAAATGTGCCTAGCAGCAGGCTGGAGGAGCAGAGTCAGTTCACTTCCTGTGTAGATGTGCGAAGTGGGTAATTGTTGCTTGGCTTCGCTGATGCACAGTTTCTGACTTTGTATAATATTTGTTTGTTATAACATTATTTGTCTACACACAGCCCTAGTGAGAATCTTGCACTCTGTTGCTGCAACAAGTTATTTAATTCTTCTTTGTGCTCAGGAAGCTTGCCACCTTTGTGATTTACATCTGTTTTACGATTTTGTTTTTTCTATAGAGCAAGAGTCTTTTTTTTTTTTATTTATTTAAAAATAAAACGCAAATACACATAAACATTACAAAACGTAAATAGAAAAATATTTCAGTATATAATTTTCTTTTGTTCTTTGAAGTGTTGGTATCAAAGTTCTAATTGACCATTCACATGAATCAAAAACAATGAGCCTTCATTACCCAATCACCTTTTATGTGTTACTTTACAACCCCAGCTATATTCGACCAGTCAGATATTACTCACAGCCTCATTTGTTAATAAAAGTAGTACGGGGACTGAATATCAAAGCTCCAGAAACCAGGTGACTTTTGGATGAGCTCCGAACATTCTCGTTTTTAGGTCGAGCCTGAGCCAGCATGCAAGCACTGCTCTGGGATGATCTGTTGTAGTTCAGTACGGGAGAGAAGCCCCGCTCACTCCCCCACCCATATTTTTCATTGGCTTGTGTTTTTGTCCTTCGTAAATGCTGGCTTCTGATTTTGTAATGAGCTTGTTAGTCCCTCTTTAGTACCGCAGTGTCATCATTTTGTAACCTCCCATGGCTACTGGACCCTTTTCCTGGTTGTTACATGGTGCGTGTTCTATTTTCTTTAATGAGTTTCTCCTACTGCAAGCACGATGACACGCTTCGCTTACATTCAGCGCGCTGTGCGCACTTTCACTTTTAAAGCAGCTGGGACAAAAAAAAATTCAGTCCGTCCTCCAGTGTCAATCTTGACAGAAAGAAGCTTACGATGTAGGGTTGGAACGGCCTAAGCCAGCAGTACTTTCTGCTGATGTTTTTATCCCTCTTGTTTGAGAATGTGTCGAAAATCTGAAGCGTACATAACCCAACAAGTAGCTCTGGAGCACTGGGGAGCCGTCTTCCGTCGCCAGCTATCCTCTTAGCGGCACGTAAAGTGCGCTGCGGCCACTGGGCGCCTTCGGGTCTTGCACACTGAGGCTCTTGTTCTGATGTGTCTTGGTGTTTTACAAAGGCAGTTTGTTCCTTCCTTGCTCGACAACGACTTTGGGGGTTTAAACAAGTTTACTGGCTGAATGTGTGACGCCGATCCGTCTTCTATAACAGAGTTGCGCCGCTGGCACGGTAACCTTCAATGGAAATATAAAACGTCAGAATCTTTAATTAAAAAAAGAAATCGCTGTGGAATAACCATGCACCCGCCACTCCCATCTGCATCATTAGATGTGTTGACAGCACCCAGATGGCCTTCTAGAGGACACGAGGGCATGATAAAATAGGACTCTTCGAATCACACGTTTTTGCTTGCAGACTACATTCATGCAGATTTAAAGAGTAGCGGTCAACCCTATTGGTGACCTGATAAATATAGGCAGCTTCAAGGTGTGTTACAGAATAGCCTTTTTATTCCAGTTTGAAGACAATCTGGTACCAAGTACCAGACACCAACATTCAGACACTGGATATTCCAGCATAGCTCACTCAATACAGGCACACCAGAATACAACACACCTC
>CAWUFW010030729.1:0-16718 GCA_963921515.1 Calotriton arnoldi
GAGCATCATGAACACCATACTTCAGCAGTGCAACAGCTTTTCACAACTGCCAAAGGTGTTGCTTTGGACACCTGAACTCGTCTGTATGTGATTCATGGGGGTGAGTTTATTGTTTCAGAGCACCTTGTCTCGCGCTCGCAACTGGTACCAGGTCAAAGAAGTAGGGTCCAGGTGCTGTGCGCACCCAAAGATCCAACTGGAAACATATCAGTATTGCAGGCCAAATTGCAGGGGAGTAGAAGGCAGAGGCCGGAGGGGAATTTCATTTGCAAAACCGTGAGAGCCATCAGATAAAAAAAGAAAACCCCGATCTTGGGTAATGTAATCTGGTGCTCATGTAAAGCACTTCTATGCATGTGGGCCGAGATGGCACTGTTAAAAACTGCAAAAAAAGAAAAACATTGAGAGAGAGGGAGGTTTATAAAAGGCACAGAGTGCTAAGAATAAGTTGAGGAAATACCAATTCTGATTAAATAAATTGACTAGCAGAGCCCCAAACAATTAATTTCTAAATGAGCCTATTTTGAGTAAACTTATTAAAAATATCAAACAAAGCTGTTTGAAAACATCTACCAGGGCTGCCTCCCCGAGTTACTCCCGAGGTTCATCGAGGTTGCTGGCAGTGTTGATCAAATATCACCCTCATTTTAGTGTTGAAAAGTTACCAGGTATGTGGATCTCAGCCACCCCTTGTCTTTTTCTCATGTGGGAGGATGCTGTAGTGCTTGCTACCACCATCGCTGTGAGATATTCTGTACTCCAGTGCAGGCTCTCAATCAAGCAAAAGGTTTGCGGCCCAGTCGCCCAAGTTCTGTCCTGGATCACCACCAGAGTTCAACCCCCATGAGTACAGTTTGCTACCCACTACTCACACCAAGATTTGTCCAGTGGTTGCATTTGCATCGATTGCTATGGCCATTTGGTGACCTTTGCTTAACCAAAAAAAACAAGTGAGCAGTGTCGTTCATACAAGTATTTATAACACTTTTACATTCAGACTACAAAATCCTGCTGAAAATCTTATCTAGTTTCACATACACCCATCCCTCTTAGGCTAAGCTAAGGCTGCTGAGAAGCTAGGGCAGAAGGCTGATATTTATTAGCACACTAAGGGGTATATTCACAAGAACGTGCGCTAAACATCTCCAAAAAAGGTTAACGCAACTTTACACATCGCAGGAAAATAACCCCGTGTTAACGTGGAATTCACAACACGGCGGTACCATGCGATAGTTTCCCGAAAATGCGGCCAATGTCCGCAATGCAACCACCGTGACGGAGATAAAAACACAAACCCCAACGCAAAAAAACGTGCGATGAGCCCATTCGCGATGAGGAAAACAGCGATAAGCAGCGCCAAGCCCACGATACACACAAGGCAGGCGGGAATAAGCACAACAAAAGCAGGAAAAAGAAAGACAAACCAAACAGAAAACAACAGCGAAGCACAATGGAGGCAGCCGGAGCTAGTACACAACCCCACAGGCACCATTGGCAACAAAACATTGTACATGGCAGTCCATCGTGGACAAGGTGAATGCAGCCGGAGTGCGGAGGAGGACAACAGAAGACAACCAGAACAGCTGGAATGATACTTTGGAGAGGCAGACATCCATGGTCCACTCGAATATGCACGAGCGACAATGCGACACAGGCTGAACGCAGGTGACGTTGGCAAGGCGGAAGCTTAGCCGGTAACTGATCCGCAGCACTGCCAATGGCAGTGCCCCCAGTACATGCAGCAGACGTGCACGGTACCGGTCCACGTGACTGGGGTTGTGCATGTGTCCGGGATGGTCTGCCATTGCATCAGTGGCTCTGCTTGAAGCGGCACTGTGCTGACCTGCGCCAGTCCTGTGGATGAAATGTCACAGCTCGGATCAATGAGCAGTGTCTGTGTGCAACGGGTGTAGGCCTGGGATGGGGTGGGAGTAAGTGTGAAGGCCATTTCACGCACGATAACTACGACCAAGGACTTCTGTGTGTGGGATGTGTACACGTTGGTCTCATGTCGGGCAGTGCGTAGTGTGGGAGTCATCAGCAAATGCTATTGTATCTGTCAGGGGGTGCTGGGCACATGGAAGTCCCAGCTCGGAGCTGCAGATGTGCTTCCGCCTGATAGTCCAGACAAAGGACCTTTCATCCCTACAGTCAGTTTACCATCTGCTTGCATACAGGAGATGTGCAGAGGCCTGTCGTGGGTGGGGTGGGATGTCTGCGACCCAGGGAATCTTGGATGATATGCCTAGCACGTGGCACATGAGCGGCCTCACTGTGTGTTACATTGCCTCACAGCTGCTCCTCCCTCCCCCGAGCCTTTACACTTGTGTGCGCTGCGCGGTTGCATTACGTGCACTCCTACGGCACACCATTGTTATGCCTGTCTGCGCATGTCCAGCAGCATGCCAACAACATCGTGATGCTGGCCGTTGAGGGTGTGCGGCCACGTGAGTGTAGGCCAATGGTCTGGACAGGGCGGACACAGGTGTACAGTCCATGGCTGGCTGTGATTGTGCTGCGATTGAGGCTAGGCATCTGACTCATGCAGCCGCAGGACTGATACACACAACACTTGGCATGTATGAGCCAAAACCCCGAGCGGTCTTGCGCTCCTACATTTCCCCGTACATGCGGGCCCGCCCTCCGGCAGCATGCTACATTGCAACATCGACGACTGTGGCCCTGGTGGCGACAACACTCCAACACAGAGACACGCTTACCGCACTTCCTGCTCAAGGCCAGACCAGAGCCACGCCCTGAGCCCCCTGCCAAATCAGCACACCCCGGCGCTGACCTGACGTACGCCGGCCCAGCACACGCCGCTTGTGCATGCAGGGGGGGGGGCGGATGAAGCTACATGTCCAAGGGCTTAGCCACTGCTGAGGTGACATGGTATCGTCCGCTGAACACAGCACACTGTGATGTTGCAGGGCTCGGGCCCATCATGCTGACATAATGACCACACAGACACACTTGCTTAGATGGTGTGAATGGCTACGGGCACGTGCGCCCAGCCACTTTTATTAGCAGGCTCACATGTCGAGTGACACCTGTGTTGGATGTGTGTGGGGTGTGTGTACACCAGCCGTCATGGAGTGCTTGGTGCAGTCAAAAAACTACAACAGTGTACATTGTAAAAGACACAACCATCCAACCATAAAGGCTCCATGACTTGAGCTGCACAGAGTTAGTGGCCCCGGATGCACAGCGTCCGGCACGGGCCTACCACCACGGGACGCTGACTTGCGGTGCACTGGGGCAGGGTCACGAGAGCAGAGCAGGTTCTCGTAGATGTCAAAGGGGGTTGTCGCGGAGTGTCTCGATGGACAGTGGAAGGTGTACCCCCAGGTCATGATGCAGAGGGCAGAACCACGCTGAAACAGTCACTATGGTGGAGATGAATGGAACAGACACATGTCGAACACCAAGCCCGTCCCAGCCAGATGATGATGCAGACAACCCCCAGGCCATGGTCTCAAACGCCACCAAAGTTCAACCAGAGAGTGCCCATGACTCATTGTGCACAGAGTTAGTGGCACCAGTGCTGATAGGGGATGCCGCCTGCGATGAGGCGTGTCCAATGGTGTGAACTCCTCCATAAATTACTCAAGACACAGTTCCACATGTGGGACCTACTGGACCGCAGTGTAGGCCTGAGGCAGCGGTCAGCAGGGGCCCTCATCCAAGTGTCGCCGGCTTACGTTGGATGGTCCCACCGGCCTGCGTAGTTCAGGTTCAGTGGCCCCACGGGACGTGGACTTGCATTGAACAGGGTTAGTGGCACCACGTGTCGCCGGCTTGCGTTGAACAGGGTTAGTGGCACCACGTGTTGCCGGCTTGCGTTAAACAGGGTTAGTGGCACCACGGGACGCAGACTTGCATTGAACAGGGTTAGTGGCACCACGTGTCACCGGCTTGCGTTGAACAGGGTTAGTGGCACCACAGAGCGCAGACTTGCGTTGAGCAGGGTTAGTGGCACCACGTGTCGCCGGCTTGCGTTTCACAGGGTTAGTGGCACCAGGTCAGTTGTTGCTAGTGTTCGGTCACCTCCGTAACGAGGATCCGGCTTTCATCCGGACTGAACTGCATCTTCCTCTTACTCCTCTCCGTGCGTTCACTGGTATGGACTCTGCCATTCATGAATCACAACTGAGTGCTAGACGTGGGACCTACTGGCCGCAGTGTAGGCCAGAGGCAGCGGGCAGCACGGGCCCACAGACACGTGTCGTGTGCTTGTGATGCAGACTTTGGATTCACTGATCGGAGGGAGTATAGTGATGTGGACGCTGCCACAGACTTTTGGTCACTGCCATTCAAAACTCACGACTCAGTACAACATGTGCCAACAACTGGGCCGAAGAGTACGCCGGTGGGGTATGTCAACGAGAAAGGAGTACTGTGGGCCAGCGTCGTGGAGGCCAGCGATGGTCTGCGGAGGCTGCAAAGGTCGCGGGACTGGGGCTTGGAGCTTGCACTGGCATGTGGTGGGCCCTCTTTGACACACGCCGGTGTTGGCAGGTGAGCGGAGCCTCCTTGGTGCACTGGGGCAGGCAAGACGGGTCTGGGGACCAGCAGCCTGGGGTGCAGCAGGCGCACAGGGTCGCAGGCCCCGCTGCTCACGGCTTCAGCCTCATGGCGGACTGAGAGGCGCCACCCTGGCAGACACGTTGGCCATTCCGAAAGAGAACCACGCCCAGTGCGACAGGGTTTTTATTCACACCCCTACGCAGGCCTGGCGTACGCAGGGCCAACCCACTCCGCCCGTGCCTACAGGGGGGGACGAAGCGAGCGACATTTCCGCGTTCTGCCCCACAGCCTGTGGTGACATGGTAGCGTCCACTGGCCACTACACTCCATGCACCAACAGTTAATGTCCACATGGCCATTTCCGTGGTTTGCACACTGAAGTCTGTCTGGCACATCCACGCCACACTTGGCATTGGGTATGTTCTCATTCATTAGTCACTTGCCTCTCTCGCACATGCCTGCTCCAAGCCTCTCCTCACATTCTGCTATTGTGTGGCTGTGGTGCCATGCCATGGCTGGGTTGTGTACATGGCAAGCTCAGGTTCCCAATGGAGTCGTGTTGTCGTTTCTGGTCGGTTGGCATGTTGTGTGGCATGTTGCATGTAGTTTTGCTGCGTGCCCATTGCCAGTGTCGTGAGTTGCATGACTGTGGAGTGGAGGTGTGTGGTGTGTTCATTTGGTACTTACCAACGAGCAATGCATTTCCATAGGTGCCATCCTGGAAGCGCTGGTTGATGATGGACTGTCGGAAGATGTATGAATGATGCACACTGCCTGGGTAGTTGGCCACAACATTGGTGAGGAGTCCCTGGTGGTCCACTATTGCCTGCACATTGTTGGAATGCGTGTGCTTTCTGTTGCGGTAGTTGTGTGCAGTGTCTGCAGGAGGCACGAGGAGTACATGTGTGCAGTCGATTGCCCCCAACACGTGAGGGAATCCAGCTATGGCGTAGAAGCCTTGCTTGGTCTCCAGCTGCTCCTGCGCAGTGTGGGTGAAGTGGAGGTGCTGGGGTACCAGGCTGATGATGGCATCCAGGACAGGTGTGATGAACTTGGATAGGGCTGGCTGTGAGACTCCTCCGACTCTGGCAGTTGTGGGTTGGAAGGTACCAGAGGCCAACATGTGCAGCACAGCCAGCAGCTTTGTCTGCGGAGGGATGTTGGTTGTCCGTTGTGTTGGTACCATCAGCCTGTGGGCGATGTGGGTCAGGATGCGGAGGATGGTTGCCTTTTGAGCCTGTAATGGGCAATGACCTCCTCTGGCGTTAGGTCTGTGAGGCTGGTGCGTTTACGGTAGGTCCGCTGTCTTTGTCTACGCTGCCTCTGTGGTGGTCCTGGGGCGGGGCGGGTCCTGGGGGTGGTGGCGGTGGGTGTTGTGGCCCTCATGGGTCTCCAAGCTGCATGATCATTGGCTCCATGGCATCTGTGGGTCTTCAGATGTGGCTCTGGGCTGGGCTCCCTTTCATACTGCAGGTAGTCGTCCTGCTTAACACCAGCAAAAGGCAGGTGTTAAATCCCTGCTGCTACCGCGGCTTATCGTCTGTTTTTGGTTCGCATCGCAGATCTGGCAGTTTGTTGTGAAAGTGGTGTAGTGGTGTTTTTGTGAGTTTTTGCACGGGAACGCCTACTCTGCATCTCATTAGGGTTAGTTGGTGGTGTCACCCATGGAGATAAATTTTGCGGCAGTTATCGCGGGAATACTGGCGATGTCTGCAGTTTGCACCCGCTTGTGAATGGGGCGATAAATCTATCTCCACATTTGATGCGCTAAAGTGCCGATAACTCGGCGATAAGTCCTTGTGCATATGCCCCTAAATGTATTTGCAGCACTTCGGCAACTCTTGCCACTGAGAAATGTTGTCCAAAGTAAAAGATTGAAGCCTACTACAGATTGGTGACGAGTAGCAATCCCAACCCAGCTCGCAGTCTTACAGTGTCCACTGACACCCATGTTATTTGTGTAGTTCATCTTATTGCATATGCACTATAACAATTCTCATGTTCGTATCTCTGACCCTGAAGGCACAAGAACCGACTATTGTTGTGCCTGTCTTCATTTCTTTTGCTCTGTAGTTTGCTAATGTAAACAAAGACCCATATTATTAAATAGCATAGAATTCATGGGGCGAACAAACATATAATATTGTGCAGGCACAAATGAATAGTAGAGGGTCTGCAACTACAGTTTCTCAACCTGACAAAAAAGTAACATTGGAAATGTTCTCTCTTAGAAAATGTGTCAAAAAATAACTCTGGCATCTATCCCATGCTACTCCACAAGTATTATACATTACTCACCATCTATTTACACATGCCCCAGCACACGTTCTTCCACCTCTATCCTGCAACAGCCACCACATCTACTACATGTTCTGCTCCGTGTATTTAAAATATTCTCCACACTGATAGGCCACAACCCCATTTCTGTTCTACACGCTATCCTCATTTATCCCATGTATACACACACCTATCCCACAAGCCAATTCTTCTGTTTCACACGTGTTCTCGCACATCTGTTAAACAAGCCAGTCTATCCTATTAAACAAATCATTTCCTCTTCTGCCACATCTGTCCACACACCTAGTTTACAGGTCATGACACTTTCATCAGATATACCACCACACTTATTTTACTCCCGCTCTGAACAACTATTCTACATAGGCTGACAGTAACACTTTTGTTCCATGCATTCACCACACCCACTTCACATGTGCCCATATCTATACCAGCAGCTGATCTCTCCCATTCCACACGTTCCATCATATCTTCTTCCACATGTCAACACATCTATCCCACAAGCCCACTTCTCCAGTTCCACATGCTTCCCACGTGTACGTCCTTGTCACTGAGACGCTTTAGCAGAGCTGTTCACGTTTTCATTAAGATACATGCAGTGCCACTCTGAATGGGCTTTTGTGCCTCTGTACTGAGAAGTGTCATTTGCTTACATTTTTTATCTTGTGAAAGGCCTATTAAATTGACTCAGCTTAGCAAGCCTTTCCGAGCCTCTAGCATGTTGTGTCATCTTCAGTGTTCGCAGGCAAATCAATTTTAGGGAAGCAGTGTTAACAAATGGTTGCACTTCTCAATCATAACTTTAAAAAATGTTTTAAACAATATTAAAAAACTGAGTCTGATCACATCAAAAATCCATCACTCCCCCCTATTTCTGTAAATTTTAATGAATGGATTGATTCGAGTGGCTGCTTTTGCTCACAATGCTTTATGGGGTAGGTTGAGTAAATTATGTGGCAAAAAAGGAAAATTTGCAACATTAAAAGTACAATCATTGTAGTCAGCTCAGGTGATTTGTTACAAATTTTGCAACCACTCTTATTGCACACACATATGACCATAATTGTTTCGATGCAAGTCCTTCTCAATGCAGTGCTATAATGTGCCTATTAGTGTCAAAGACTCCGTGTTAAATAATCGTAGATGCGCACCCAGGATAATATGCTGCATTGCTAAATACTTATAAGGTCCCGAAGGCGAGACCAATTGCATCGCAAATGCTGGTTATACCTGATTCCAACTTTCGGGCTGTGCAATCGGGAATAATGTACAAAAGAAGTCACTGTGGCTCTTATTTGTGCATGGTATCCCCTTGCAGTGTTTTCAGTACACCATTCTCTCAAAAGGGTCTTATTACAAGCTGGATGTTAAATTTCAATTACTGTGAAATTAGAGGTGTGCACAAAGATCGGAATCACAAGTTGTTTGACAATTATCACACCCTAAATGTTTGCTCCACACATATTTTAGCAGGTCAAACCTGCTACAATTTATCAGGGAGAAAATGCTTCGAAATAGGCACAACTTGCAGAACTTGGCATGTTAAACACCAAGGGGCCTATTCACAAAGGTTAACTTACAGATGAGCAAATCTACTCATGTAAATGTACTCTTACATCACATAAGATGTGTCTTTGTAAAGCGCACGTACACCACAATGGGTATCTTGGTGCTGAATAACAGATGGTTATTCTTACCCAACTCAGTGGTACTCATTTTATCGACCTCAGAAGGATGAAAGGCTGAGTGGACCTGCTGGGATTTAAATCTGTGACCATGAGGTCAAACACAGGCCACTTAAGTGGGCGCATTTGTCCACTAAGTCACCAGACCCGCCACTTTGTAGTAAATTTATTAGGTTTGTGTGTTCACTATTCACAAGTGTAAATTTACTACAAAGCATAGGCTTTCATTTCTCCAACCCTTGAAACAAGGGGGTGGGGCCAAATGTATGAGTGTAAAGTTACTACCTGTAGTTTTTCAGACATAGGCAGAGATCTGCGCATCCGGGGTGGAGATCACCTTATGGTAAAGTTTAGGGAAATTGTAGAAAGTTTATGAAACTTAAAAATGACTCAAAATTATTTTCATGTTAAATAACAATGTCAAATAATTATATATTTATTTTAAATGCATAAAAAAAATGCCACAGCTCTAATATCTTAATTTTCCACCGCACCCTCATAAATGTATTATCAGATTAATAGTTGGGAACAGGTGCTTTCCGTCGGATATGGTAAGGTGTCTGTTGGATTTCTCCAGGGATTTTTGCATAAACACGTAGACAAAAAGACACACACACACACTCTATCATCTCTGTTTTAAAACCCTAAAACTGCTTACTTTTACAAAATATTTTGTTTCTTTCATTAAGTACTTCTATTAATCAGTATTCCTCTCCCTTCCCACTGCCTCGTAAGCCCCTCTCACGTGCCCTACTTGTCATATAATTTATTCTAACATTATGGGGCCGATTCCGATCTCGCTCGGTAGGCCTACGAATCTGACCGAGTCCGATTCGTAGAGCCAAATGCCGACCGAATCGTACACTTACCGACCGACTCGTACATCTGTACGAGTGAGCAAGTACGATGCGAAGTATGCGAAATCGCTGACCGAATCGTTTCCGGGTCCGAGCCGCTCCGTACGACTCGTTCGCAGACGAATCGTACCACGCAATGGAGTCGATTTCCGACCGAGCCAGTACGATGCACGATTCGGACAGCCGGATCGAGTCGGAGTCTCCGGGACGAAAACGCTCCGGGAAGCGGACTCCGGGGGTCCGTGCCAGACCCCCTTTGCCCGTAGCCTTACGAGTCGCACACAGGGGGTGACCCAAGGGTTCCCCCTACACATGTATGTATGGTGCGGGCATGAGCGAGGCGTTCCCTGCGATAGGGGGTGCACTTCTCCGAGACGTGCTATTTTCTCAATGGGAGTCTATGTACGCGTCGTACAACAAGCTCCCATTGACTTCAATGGGGCTCCGAGCGACACGAGTCGGTCAGCGCTCGATCGCATCATACTCGCTCGCTCGGAGCCAAGGGGCACGAATCGGTCGGATATCGCTCCGGGAACGTGTCGGACGGAATGGTTTCCGACCAAGATCGGAATCAGCCCCCTAATGCCAGCTTAATGGTTGGGAAGTCTGATGCTCACACCCCCCTCCCCCCCCATATTACTGACCAAGCTGCGCCCCTGAGTAATTGCATATTTTGTGAATCATACTAGCAAATCAAAAGCGAATCAGTGCTTACTTACTACCTGAACAAGTGAAGTTACTTTTGGTAGTGCACACAAGAACATGGCTGTGAACCGGAAACAGACATATTATGCTTTATGCAGAATAACTTCGCCACTATTTTAATCAGTCTGACATATGATATCCGGCCTTTGAAACAAATAATCCGCTGTAATTGCAGGAGTATGCGTCTGTTGATGTTTCTGTGAAAGAGCAGCCTGGGGCTCTAACGTAAATCCACTCAGTAAAAATGTCTTATTATCATCTCTCATTTCACCGTGTGCGTCAACACAGGCTTACGAGTATCGTGTCTTGTGTCAGTTTTACACGTTATAAAAGCATTTGTAATGATTAAGGAATACCCTGAAATGTTTTTCCTAATCCAACATTTGTGCGCCTGTGTTTTATTTAAAGAAAGGGAAACTTAAACAGCTAGGTGTGCTATTTTTTGTTTGGTATTATAATTTGCAGCAAGGCACTATTGTCATGCAACATATTTTAAGTGTGTTCTATTTTCATATGTTTTTTTAAAATGTGGCGATATAGGTTACTGTTTGTTTCCACAGTAGACTAAATAAAGTGATTGATTTCTGCTGACACAAAACAAAACTGAATGCCACTAAAAGAAATGGGGCATAATGAAACAGCATTTTTTGGGTACAGCAATGTGGGAGCTGAGGGTAGGGACCCTTTGCTGAACAGACTATATTCACAGCGTTACACTGTAACCTCATACAACAGGCTTTTTGAAAGGGAGTCAGAAGGTGAAGATTGCATTGTAAGGTGGTGAAGGTAAAAAAGCGTGCACAGTAAAATACTGTGGGGCATATGTACAAGGAATTAACGCCGCCGTAGCAGCACTTTTTTGACGGTATGGCGGCGATTTTTTTGTCGCCATATGTACAAGCTGTCGCTAACCTCAGTTAGCGGCAGTTTTCTGGCGAAAACGTGCATTTTTTAAAGATCGCCACTTCTGTTAGCGATAGTTAATGAAAATGAGATGCAAGGTAGGCGTTCCTGTGCAAAAATGGCCGCAAACCCCACTTCGCGATATTTACAAGGAATTCCTTGTATGGAGCAAGACCAAAAAAACTGGCTCTAACTGCAGTTAAAGGCAGTTTTTTAAGACCAGAAAATAGCTGGTCTTAAAATGGTGCAAAGACGTGGGGCCTCATTTCTGCAGGTTTTGGTGCTGGACAGCGCTGCAAGGAATGTTGCTGTGCTGCCCTGCGAGAAAACTACTGGGCAGGAATGCGCACCATCAATAAGATAGAGCGCATTCCTAGGCCTCATTCATGAAAAGTGTTGCAGCGCTGCGACAAAACAGTATTGCAACACTTTTCACTACGCCCTTCTTGCGACACCATGGATGCGCTATATGCACTGTACAGCACTCCATGGCGCAATTAATGTCAGATACGTCTGGAATCCTGATGTATCTGTCAGCGCTAAAGTCACGCATTGCTGCAGTTGTGTCACAAGCATGACGCAACTCCAGCAATGCATGGGGCCAGCCTATCCCTGTGGCACTGCGTCACCCTTATGCTTGCCATGAAGCAGGCGTAAGGTACTGACGCAGTGCCGTCCTACAATTGTCGCAGTTAAATCTGATGGATTTCACTGTGCCACTCCTATGAGGCTTTGTTGCGTGGGAACGCACATCCTGCATACATCATACCTGATGCAGGTATAATGTGGCACAGGGCTTCACAAGGTCACGCATATCCTACATGCGTCACTTTGCAAATACGGTGCAACGTGGTGCAGGAATCACGCTGCAAGTACGTCAAGAAACTGACGCACTGTCGGGGTGAAACTGTCAGAAGGGGCTCATGAATAAGCCCCCCTGTCTTTTTCACCTACGTTGGCGCACAATGGCTGCCATGCGCCAACGCAGGCACCCTTGCACCATGGTGCAAGGGTGACTGTGTTGCGGAGTTGATTGATGTTGTGGCTTCCTTACTTCTGGAGACGTCTGCAGGGCATCTGGACTAGTGGAGGGTGGGAGTGAACCAGTTGGCCTTCTTGGAGTGTTGTTTGCCTGGTCTTTTCTTGAGGGGTGCCAGGGTGTCAGCGCAGTTGGAGATCCATTGATGGATGTTGCGCGCTGCAGTGTCATCGTCTGTAAGCGATGGTGGAGTGGTGGTGCTGAGGGAGTTGATGAGAAGTTCTTCGGTGGCCTTGATCCAGCTGCGAGGGGGTGCGATGATGGCGGTGGTGTACGGTGGGCATGGTGAAGACATGATGTATATAATTATAGTTGGTCCAAGAGAGTCCGGTGGTGTGGCTGTAGTTGAAGTTCCCGCTGGCGGAGGAGACGTACTTGAGAGTGTGTCCTGCTATGTGGGTTGGTGCGGTGACTAGCTGCTTGAGTCTGATGTTGGTGAGCTTCCCCAAGAGGGGGTGGTGTTCTGGTCACTGGGGTTGTCCAGGTGGAACTTGAGGGCTCTGAGTAGGTTGGGAGAGCCTGGGGTGCAATGAGGTCTACAACGGTATCGGTAAATGGGAGTCCATGGCCCGGGGGGCCTGCAGATGAGGGTGCCTGCAGAGGATGGGGTTGAGGTTGGTCGGGATCTGGAAGTAGAGGTGTTCCATGGTCACCGTTGGGTCATTAGAGTGCGTGGTCAGTCGGAGTGTGCTTTTGGAGGAGATGGCAATGCCTCCTCCTGGACTGTCGGGGTGGTCCTTGCGGGTGATTTAGTAGCCATCAGGGATGGCGATGGCGATGTCCGGAGCAGAGGTTGGTCCAGGTTTCCGTGAAGAAGGCGATGTCCAAAGAGGTGGCGTGGAGGAGGGCCCAGATTTATGTTGCGTGTTTGTGGAGGGACCGCACGTTGAGGAGGATGCAGTTGAGCCAGTCGGGTGCGCTGTTGGTCGGCTGGGTGGCATGAGGCACTGGTGTGCTGATGTGGCAGAAGGTGTGTTTGTAGTTTCCACAGGCGCAGGCTTCAAGAGAATCCGACAGTGTTGCTAGATGGCAGGCGATGTGGCGTCCATGGTTGACGGCGAGGATGGTGCTGGCGTCGTAGCGGTTGAGTGTCCGAGAGTGAGGGTCCTTAGTGCTGGGATAGTTCTCTTACATCGCGGCCAAGACCTGGAAGGAGCTCCCGACTGACATCAGACGTGCCCCCTCTCTGAATATCTTCAGGAAGACACTCAAGACCTGGCTCTTCGACTGAGTGGAGCTTCCCACCCCCCCACACCCCCAGCGCCTTGAGACCCTCACGGGTGAGTAGCACGCTTTACAATCCCCTGATTGATTGATTGATAGGTTATTTTTGCCTATAGAGGTATAAAACTCACGTTGGGCTGACTAACATGCGTTTTTTTGCCGCTAATGGGCCTTTCGTTAGTATTCGCCCGCTAACGCCAGAATTTTTATCGCCTTCATGCTAGTGTTAACAGCAGTTTTCACCGCAGCTACCTGGAACTATCGCCATGTAGCGATGTATTATAAATACATTGCTAACAGGGCGATAGTTTTTGGTGATAGGCCGCGTTAAGAAAACTGCCGCTAACTAGCGTTAGCATTAGTTAGCGGCAGTTCTTGTACATATCCCCCTGTAACTTTTGATAAAGGGCAAGTTTGTTCTATGAATCTTTAAAATAAAGTCTATACATGCACACATCTTTACTTTGTAAACAAAAACAATCAATCAATCAATCATGTCACTTATAAAGCGCACTACATACCCGCGAGGGTCTCAAGGCGCTGGGGGAAGAGGGGGGTGGTGCTGCTACTGATCGAAGAGCCAGGTCTTGAGGAGTCTTCTGAAGGCCAGTAGGTCTTGGGTCTGTCGGAGGTTGGTGGGGAGGGTGTTCCAGGTCTTGGCGGCGAGGTGGGAGAAGGATCTGCCGCCGGCGGTCGTTTTCCGGATGCGGGGGACTGTGGCGAGGCGAGGCTGGTCGAGCGGAGCTGGCGGGTGGGGGTGTAGAAGCTGAGTCGTCTGTTGAGGTAGGCTGGTCCGGAGTTGTGGAGTGCTTTGTGTGCATGGGTGAGGAGCTTGAAGGTTATCCTCTTGTTGACAGGGAGCCAGTGCAGGTCTCTCAGGTGGGGTGTGATGTGGCTGCGTCGGGGGATGTCAAGGATAAGACGTGCAGAGGCGTTCTGGATGCGTTGCAGCCGTCTCAGGAGCTTAGCCGTCGTTCCTGCGTAGAGGGCGTTTCAGTAGTCCAGCCTGCTGGTGACGAGGGCCTGGGTGACTGTTTTTCTTGTTTCGGTGGGGATCCACTTGAAGATCCTGCGGAGCATTCGGAGGATGTTGAAGCAGGATGAGGAAACGGCGTTGACCTGCTTAGTCATGGAGAGGGTGGGGTCGAGGATGACCCCTAGGTTGCGTACGTGGTCGGTGGGTGGCGGGGCTGTTCCCAGTGATGTTGGCCACCAGGAGTCGTCCCAGGCTGAAGGGTTGGAACCAAGGATGAGGACCTCCGTCTTGTCCGAGTTCAGCTTCAGGCGGCTGGTCCTCATCCATTCGGCGACGGCCTTCATTCCTTCGTGGAGGTGGGCTTTGGCGGTGTGAGGGTCTTTGGTGAGGGAGAGGATCAGCTGGGTGTCGTCGGCGTAGGAGATGATGTTGAGGTTGTGCTGTCGGGCGACGTGGGCGAGGGGTGCCATGTAGATGTTGAACAGCGTTGGGCTGAGGGAGGAGCCTTGGGGTACGCCGCAGATGATCTTGGTGGCCTTGGATCGGAAGGGGCGAGGCGGACGCTTTGTGTTCTGCCGGAAAGGAAGGATGTGGTCCAGTCCAGGGCCTTCTCTTGGATCCCGGCATCGTGAAGGCGTGTTCGTAGTGTGTGGTGGCAGACCGTGTCGAAGGCGGCTGATAGGTCCAGGAGGATGAGGGCTGCTGTTTCTCCGTTGTCTAGCAGGGTCCTGATGTCATCGGTGGCGGCGATGAGGGCGGTTTCGGTGCTGTGGTTGCTGCGGAAGCCGGACTGGGAAGGGTCCAGGATGTTGTTCTCCTCGAGGTAGCGGGTCAGTTGTTTGTTGACGATTTTCTCGGTGACCTTCGCGGGGAACGGGAGCAGAGAGATGGGTCGGAAGTTCTTGAGGTCCTTGGGGTCTGCCTTGGGTTTCTTGAGTAAGGCGGTGATCTCGGCGTGCTTCCAGCTTTCCGGGAAGGTTGCTGTCTCGAAGGAGATGTTGATTATTTTCCGGAGATGGGACGCGATGGCTGTACTGGCTTTGTTGAAGATGTGGTGAGGGCACGGGTCTAGCGGTGAACCGGAGTGGATGGTGTTCATGATCTCGCTGGTGTCCTCGTTGTTGATGTTGGTCCAGGAGAGCAGGCGGTTGGTGGTTGTGGGGGCAGTGGTCTCGGTGGTTGCCGGGGCGGTCGTGGTGTTGAAGCTGTCGTGGATGTCGGCGATTTTGCGGTGGAAGGAGGTGGCCAGTGAGTCGCACAGGTCTTGCGACGGCTGGATGTCGTTGGTGTTGGAGCTGGGGTTGGAGAGTTCCTTCACGATGTTGAAGAGCTCTTTGCTGTTGTGTGCGTTGTTGTTCAGGCGGTCTTTGAGTGAGGCCCTTTGGCGGATCTGATGAGGTGATGGTGATTGCGGGTGGCGCTCTTGTGGGCGGCGTAGCTGTCCGCTGAACGTTCGTGGAGCCAGATCTTCTCCAGTTTTCGGCATGTTTGTTTGGAGGCCTGGAGGTCTTTGGTGAACCAGGTGGCTTTCTTGCTGGTGTGGCTGTTGGGCGGATTCTTGAGTGGGGCGAGGGTGTTGGCGCAGTCGTCGATCCACTGTCTGAGGTTGCGGGCGGCGGTGTCGGGGTCGGAGGGTTCGGCGGGTGGGCTCAGGGCGAGGGTTGTGGTTAGCTGGTCTTCCGTGACTCTGCTCCAGCAGCGGCGAGGCATTTGTTTGGTGCGGTGGTGCGTGGTGGGCTTCCTGTAGGTGAAGTGGATGCAGTGGTGGTCAGTCCAGTGGGGTTCGGAGGTGTGGTTGAAGGAGACGTGTGGGCTTGCGGAAAAGATGGAGTCTAGCGTGTGGCCGGCGGCGTGGGTGGGTGTAGTCACGAGCTGTCTGAGTCCGAGGGTGGCGAGGTTGTCGATCAGGGTGGTGGAGTTGGTGTCCTTGTTGTTCTCGAGGTGGAAGTTCAGGTCCCCGAGGAGGATGTAGTCCGTGGAGGCGATGGCGTGTGTGCTGACGGAGTCAGCGATGGAATCGCTGAACTGTGGTCGGGGTCCGGGGGTCTGTAGATGAGGGTTCCTCTGAGGGTGGTGTTGGGATCGGTGTGGATCTGGAAGTGCATGTGTTCGGCGGTGCTGAGGGTGTCGTCGGTGTTGGTTGAGACTCTGAGGGTGTTCCTGTGGACGATGGCGATGCCTCCTCCGACTCCGTTGGTGCGGTCCCTGCGGGTGATCTTGTATCCGTCCGGGATGGCAATGGCGATGTCGGGGGCTGAAGCGGGATTCAGCCAGGTCTCCGTCAGGAATGCGACGTCTGGGGAGGTTGAGTCGAGAAGGTCCCAGAGTTCGATGGCGTGTTTGCGGGCGGAGCGGGTGTTGAGGAGGATGCATCTGAGGTAGTTGGGATCTTTCCTGGCCGGTGGTTTGGTGGTCTGACATTATGCTATAATGGCTGTAAAAGTATAACTAATACATTTGGAAGGGGGATTAGTAAGTAACAATGTGTAACTGAACGGAAGCACACA
>CAWUFW010030730.1:0-5000 GCA_963921515.1 Calotriton arnoldi
CAATGGCCTCCGCGGCATTGCTGAAGCACCGCGCACCGATTGGTTCCTGAGCAGAGGGCGGCCCAGCAACCCGGGGGCTCGCCCAGACGACATCGCGAGGAGCCCCCGGACAGCGCAAGAGTTCCCTGAAACCACCCGGCCCGGTTCCCCTGCTGTGGGGAGCCCCGTGGACTTCGTCAGCCTAGTCCTCCTCCCCCGGTAACAGCCCGTGGGAAGGGCAGAGAGGGCTGGCTGGGTGAGGAGCTGCCTGGAGGCCGGGTCGAAGAGGGCTACACGGAGGGGCCCTGCGTAAGCCTCCCCCTTCGCATCGTCACTCCTGGAACTCCCAACGGGACTGACTTGGTGAGTATCAGGGCTTGCCCCAGGGGCTCCTGGGGGGGAAAAGGAGGGCCCGAGCATTTCAGTGAAGGGGATAGGCACGAGTAGAAGCTGGATCCTAAGTACATCATGCTGAAGGGCCTTCCCTGAAACTGTATTAAATTGCCCTGAAACTGTACTACCTTGCTGTATAAGAATTGTCTCCTTGAGCGAAGGGATATTACTCGCCCCCCCCCTTCCCTCTGCGAGAACCTTTATCTGGGATATTGTGAAATTCTGTCCGCTTTGAAACTATACAAGAAGCTAGATAAAGCTACGTGATCTGTTGCATACAACTGAAGTAGTGTCTCTTTTGTGTGTGCTTTACTGTGTCAGTGTGGATGTGTGCTGCACAATCGCTTTACACAGTGCCTCGTGCGTGCCTACCTGCCTCGCGCCAAGCTACCTTGTCGGAATTGGTGGTCCCTACTTGGACTCGGGTGCAGACTCGGGCCAACTGGAGACCCCGGTTCTAACACTTATGATGACAATTCTTGCAGAATTTGAAAGGTGTCTTGTCCATTACCGGACACAGGGAGCCCCCTGCATGCGCATTCTCCGTGTCGAAGTTCCGTACTTTTCGGCAGCACTCCGGCTCGTCGGATAGTAGTCTGGTGCATTGAAAAGCCTTTTATCGCTGTTTTGTAAAAGTTTCACCTATTTTCGTCGATTCTTCCCCCCCAAATATCTGGAGCTCCTTCCGTATCGATCCAGACCCAACGGCGGAAAAAAAGAATCTGAAGATGGCGACCAAAGGTGGGAGCTTCTGGAGGCAGCACGTCGACGTTCAAGGGGAATCCAAATGGTGGTATGTCGATGCCCACCAACAGCAAAAAAAAAAAAAAAAGAGAGAAGAAAAGCAACAATTTCGGACCAAACCACTAGATGGCAGAATAATGCACAGCATGTGAATCCAGAAAAGATTCACGCTGCAAGGATGCTATTAAAATTCAAAAACTCTATAAGTCCACTAAAGAGTCAATATATGGCTAGACTGAGCACATCGAAAGCCATGGTGCTCAGTGAGAGCAGAAGAAAAATAAAACAAAAACAATGTTTCGCATTCCAATTTGGTTTGTTTTGGAAAAAAGGCCAAATTGTTCCCATCACACGGAGAGCCAAATGTTTATGTGTCCTGTGTGGGAGACGCAACATCACTTTTGCTCGCATTTGCAGAAGACGGTCCCTGTAACATATCTAGTAGCAGGTCAATGGAGCAAAAGTGATCCGTTGAAGAAACACTCAACGCCAGTGAGCCTGTTGTAGAGACCCTGTCCATTCCGCCAGTAGCTGAAGCATTCAGTGGAGGCTCCAAGAATGCTGTCATCATCATGGGAATACGCTGAGGACACTGATCAACATGGGCCTTTAATGGGTCAAGTAGTATGTATGTCCGGTGACGCAACCGATGGAAGGGTGTGACACAGGTCCAACATGCATTCATATCCGCAAAACAGGCAGTGGAACACAGACAAGATGTAGTCAACCCAGACTGGTCTGAATGATGAGAACCAATGATCGCTTAGATCCTGAAGCCGAGGTGTGCCCAGATGAAGCACCATGCGTTCACGACAACGTCGCACTAGCAGTGCTTTTTCCATCTTTCGATGAACTGGGACTTCCATTGCAAAGAAGGAAAATTAAAACCAGGATACCCACTACAAGTAGTAGGATCAGCGGAAGCCCTCCAAAAACGCTTACCAATATGGAGTGTATGAATACTGGAATAACTACGAAGATTGCCTGAAAGGTGCCCAATATCCCAGCACTTATACTTTTAAATAGGTGCACAATTCCCTCGTATCAGACATGTTAAAGATACAATGAACCATTTCTCCGAAATGGAGCGGAAAGTTCATACGGACTAGTACCTATAACTCAGATGAAAACCTTGCAACCTGGAGATCAAACATCTCTTGGGCTGAGGTTAAGGCCACATCCTTCTGACAAAGCATGGCGTTCAGTCTGCTCAGAGAATCAAACCGTATAAAGGAAACATTCAATGAAGGCCATAACATTGCCTCCCTAACTGCGTGGGTCACTGGAAACAATACTGCACACAACAAGTGACCCTGGAAATTACTGTGACCAGATATGCAATGCCCGGTACCATCCCACAACAACCTTTATCATTCAGCATTAAATAGCTCCCATTCGAGAGCAGTTCGAACACCGGATTAATCAAGGCAGCTGGGGAACCCTTCAAGTGACGGGACAAGTTAGCAACCGAAGCATTACATGCTCCGTGAAGCGAAATGTCTTTACAAACTAGAGACCCGCTTAAAGCACTTTCACAGTTTGAACCACTGAGAAAAACTTCAGTGTCCCCACTCCTGCATCTAAATCTGTACGGTAATTCCCAGTACTCATGTATGTATTCTTGTCCTAGGGCTTCATATCTGCCTACCTGGTGATACTGGAGACAGTATTGGACTTGGAAAGTCGTGACTGGCAGTGCTATATAGCCATGATTTAACCATTCTGTGGAAGGCGACTCAGCCACGGTGAAAGGTAATTGGTCCAATTTTTCAATGTGCAAAATGGTATATTTTGCATCTCTTCTGTGCCATTACCATCTGTCTTTCTGTAAGATTGTATGCAGAAAACAGTCGTGCTGTTGATGTAACGCCAGGGCACGTGGCCAGAACACAATGATTGTAGCGTCCAGCTTAGAAATACAATGGACCGCAATTGTGATTGTCCACTTTGTAATATAGACAAATCCTGTTCCATTATGTCTATTGCAGAAGACACAATGTTGCCCAGTGAATACACTCTGGATGATAGTGTGGTCATGCCATTGTCAACCACTGCCAAAGCCTTTTCTATGTTAACCCCATCAATCTCACGCAATCTCTCAGCTGCCTCCTGTTGGGAGATTTTCCATAGCTCGTTGTAAATAGCATACAAGAAGCGCTTCTGACGTGGCTTCGGGGGACCTAACAAAAAATCCCTAAGATCCATGTCATCTGAGAGAAGGGATACGTGTTGTTCCACTAGGGACAGTGTTGAGGTCTTTAGCCACTCTAGGCATAACTTCCCAACACTGTAAGATGTTACCATCCAAGTGTTCTGATTGTACATAGCGCTGCTCAGGCCTATGGATACTAAACCCTTCGGTGGTACCCCTGAATCTTGACTGACACCTATTTATGTTGATAGGTCAAACCAACCATCCCTTCCAATTAGGGTCTGATGAATTGTAAGAACCATTGTGTAGCATGGCATCTAATGTATCTTCACTGTGTGATGTAAAATTTTGCCAACCCTCAAAGAGTGTGAGCGAGGGAATCCCAGGTGTGTTCAAATCCTTGATCCTGGCTAGCCCAAGACGTGAATTCTGTTGCACTGTCTCGTTCAGGAATAGCAATTGATGTGGTATGAGGCATGCTCTAAATAAGGCTTCAGTTCCCTAACTTGCCATTCTTTAGTCCCCCAGACAGATTTTGTCTATAGTGCCCCTCCAAAAGTCGAAACCCTGTAAAGACAGCTGGGCAATAAAGGAAGCAGAGCAAATGAGTTTAGTGTTAGTGAGCATATTTTTCTTTGCAGCTGTAGGTGCAGGCTTATACTAATAAGAGGTCATGTCTGAAGTGTTAAACCCAGGAAAATAAGCGCAACCTTCAGTGCAAATGCTGTTGAACTACCTTTCGTGGTGTTGGGCAATGTTCCCAATGTTGGTAAGTGAAAACAGTACGTGGGATACTTGCTTTATGCGAAAAGAACGCGTTACTTACCTTTGGTAACGATGTATCTGGTAGAGACACAGTCTAGCCGCAGATTCCCTAACTTAGAATATCCCCCAGGCGTCAGTCTGGATCCGAAGATTTTTTTCAGCAGTACCTCATGCGCGTCGGGGGACGGCTCCGCCTTGACATCGTCCACGAATATGACGTCAGTGGAGCCACACAAGTCCCTCCCGGCACACGGTCAGTATTCTACTGTGAAACCTTTCCGCGCCAGAACGCGGAGCCACTACTAAAACTGTGAGAGTGTGGGAACGTTGTGCCAAAAAAGATCAAAATCTTTGAAATAACGACAATAAATAATAAATGATGAGAAACATTACCATGTATGATAGTGACGAAGCACTCCATACTGTAAGGGACTGAAGGCAGAGAGCAGAGTACCCGCCTCTAGAAACAGTCTCGCAGAAGCAAATAATCATACCCTCCTATGAAGCAAAATAGCAATGGAAATGAATGCCATGGTAAACGACAAGCAGTCTGCCACCACAGGAATGCTACTGTAATGGGTAACAAGACTGTAACAACATGACTTATGTCAATTGACCACATTTCTGCAACAGAGAATGTGCACCATACTCCCATTAATGACCAATTGACTGTGGCATAGTCAAATAGACCCCAAAGTAATGGAGAAAAAATAAATCAGGGGGGGAAGGGAGGGAAGAAGGCCATGACCAATCTCCACACTGGAAGAACCAGGGTGTAAGAATGTGGAAAGACATAAGAGCCCACCACCCAATCACGAGAATGGGTGGAGAAGCAACAGGCAAAACAGAATGAGACATCCTGCCCTAGGAAGGAGGTGGAGTACACCACCCCGCAGGAAGAAAAAGGTCACCTGTCAAGAGACCGGTGGGTAGAACCCAACCTGAAAAGGCCCTCGCAGAGTGGGGA
>CAWUFW010030730.1:12500-16715 GCA_963921515.1 Calotriton arnoldi
GGGGGTCATGCTGGGGGTAGATTTAGGGTTTAGGGTAGTGCAGTGGTGTTTGGGTAGTGTAGGGAGTCGTGCTGGGGGAGTGTTTTAGGGTTTAGGGTAGTACAGTGGTGTTTGGGTAGTGTAGGGGGTCGTGCTGGGGTTAGTGTTTTAGGGTTTTAGGGTTTAGGGTAGTGCAGTGGTGTTTGGGTAGTGTAGGGGATACTGCTGGGGGTAGTGTTTTAGGGTTTAGGGTAATGCAATGGTGTTTGGGTAGTGTAGGGGTCCTGCTGGGGGTAGTGTTTTAGGGTTTAGGGTAGTGCAGTGGTGTTTGGGTAGCGTAGGGGGTACTGCTGGGGGTAGTGTTTTATGGTTTAGGGTAGTGCAGTGGTGTTTGGGTAGTGTAGGGGTTCGTGCTGGGGGTAGTTTTTTAGGGTTTAGGGTAGTGCAGTGGTGTTTGTGTAGTGTAGGAGGTCGTGTTTTAGGGTTTAGGGTAGTGCAGTGGTCTTTGGGTAGTGTAGGGAGTCGTGCGGGGGTATTGTTTTAGAGTTTAGGGTCTTGCAGTGGTCTTTGGGTAGTGTAGGGGTTGTGCGGGGGTAGTGTTTTAGGGATTAGGGTAGTGCATTGGTATTTGGGTAGTGTAGGGGGTCATGCGGGGGTAGTGTTTTAGGGTTTAGGGCAGTGCAGTGGTGTTTAGGTAGTGTAGGGGGTCGTGCTGGGGGGAGTGTTTTAGGGTTTAGGGCAGTTCAGTGGTGTTCGGGTAGTGTAGGGGGTCGTGCTGGGGGTAGTGTTTTAGGGTTTAGGGCAGTGCAGTCGTGTTCGGGTATTGTAGGGGGTCGTGCTGGGGGTAGTGTTCTAGGGTTTAGGGCAGTGCAGTGGTGTTCGGGCAGTGTAGGGGGTCGTGCTGGGGGTGGTGTTTTAGGGTTTAGGGCAGTGCAGTGGTGTTCTGGCAGTGTAGGGGGTCGTGCTGGGGGTGGTGTTTCAGGGTTTAGGGCAGTGCAGTGGTGTTCGGGCAGTGTAGGGGGTCGTGCATGGGGTGGTGTTTCAGGGTTTAGGGCAGTGCAGTGGTGTTTGGGCAGTGTAGGGGGTCGTGCAGGGGTGATGTTTCAGGGTTTAGGGCAGTGGTGTTCGGGCAGTGTAGGGGGTCATGCTGGGGGTGGTGTTTCAGGGTTTGGGGCAGTGCAGTGGTGTTCGAGCAGTAAAGGGGGTCATGCTGGGGGTGGTGTTTCAGGCTTTAGGGCAGTGCAGTGGTGTTCGGGCAGTGTAGGGGGCGGTGCAGGGGGTGGTGTTTCAGGGTTTAGGGCAGTGCAGTGGTGTTCGGGCAGTGTAGGGGTGGTGCAGGGGTGGTGTTTCAGGGTTTAGGGCAGTGCAGTGGTGTTCGGGCAGTGTAGGGGGTCATGCAGGGGGTGGTGTTTCAGGGTTTAGGGCAGTGCAGTGGTGTTCGGGCAGTGTAGGGGGCGGTGCAGGGGTGGTGTTTCAGGGTTTAGGGCAGTACAGTGGTGTTCGGGCATTGTAGGGGGTGGTGCTGTGGCTGGTGTTTCAGGGTTTAGGGCAGTGCAGTGGTGTTTGGGCAGTGTAGGGGGTCGTGCTGGGGCTGGTGTTTCAGGGTTTAGGGCAGTGCAGTGGTGTTCGGGCAGTGTAGGGGGTCATGCTGGGGCTGGTGTTTCAGGGTTTAGGGCAGTGCAGTGGTGTTCGGGCAGTGTAGGGGGTCATGCTGGGGCTGGTGTTTCAGGGTTTAGGGCAGTGCAGTGGTGTTCGGGCAGTGTAGGGGGTCTTGCTGGGGCTGGTGTTTCAGAGTCTAGGGCAATGCACTGGTGTTCGGGCAGTGTAGGGGGTCTTGCTGGGGGTGATGTTTCAGGGTTTAGGGCAGTGCAGTGGTGTTCGGGCAGTGTAGGGGGTCTTGCTGGGGGTAGTGTTTCAGGGTTTAGGGTAGTGCAGTGGTGTTCGTGCAGTATAGGGGGTCGTGCTGGGGATGGTGTTTCTGGGTTTAGGGCAGTGCAGTAGTGTTCGAGCAGTGTAGGGGGTTGTGCAGGGGTGGTGTTTCAGGGTTTAAGGCAGTGCAGTGGTGTTCGGGCAGTGTAGGGGGTCGTGCTGGGGGTGGTGTTTCAGGGTTTACGGCAGTGCAGTGGTGTTCGGGCAGTGTAGGGGGTCATGCACGGGGTGGTGTTTCAGGGTTTAGGGCAGTGCAGTGGTGTTCGGGCAGTGTAGGGTGTTGTGCTGGGGCTGGTGTTTCAGGGTTCAGGGCAGTGCAGTGGTGTTCAGGCAGTGTAGGGGGTCGTGCTGAGGCTGGTGTTTCACGGTTTAGGGCAGTGCAGTGGTGTTCGGGCAGTGTAGGGGGTCGTGCTGGGGCTGGTGTTTCAGGGTTTAGGGCAGTGCAGTGGTGTTCGGGCAGTGTAGGCGGTCGTGCTGGGGCTGGTGTTTCAGGGTTTAGGGCAGTGCAGTGGTGTTCGGGCAGTGTAGGGGGTCGTGCTGGGGCTGGTGTTTCAGGGTTTAGGGCAGTGCAGTGGTGCTCGGGCAGTGTAGGGGGTCGTGCTGGGGGTGATGTTTCAGGGTTTAGGGTAGTGCAGTGGTGTTCGGGCAGTGTAGGGGTCGTGCAGGGGCTGGTGTTTCAAGGTTTAGGGCAGTGCAGTGGTGTTCGGGCAGTGTAGGGGGTCATGCTGGGGGTAGTGTTTCAGGGTTTAGGGCAGTGCAGTGGTGTTCGGGCAGTGTAGTGGGTCGTGCTGGGGGTGGTGTTTCAGGGTTTAGGTCAGTGGTGTTCGGGCAGTGTAGGGGGTCTTGCTGGGGGTGATGTTTCATGGTTTAGGGCAGTGCAGTGGTGTTCGGGCAGTGTAGGGGGTCTTGCTGGGGGTGGTGTTTCAGGGTTTAGGGCAGTGCAGTGGTGTTCGGGCAGTGTAGGGGGTCGTGAAGGGGGTGGTGTTTCAGGGTTTAGGGCAGTGCAGTGGTGTTCGGCCAGTGTAGGGGGTCGTGCTAGGGGTGGTGTTTCAGGGTTTAGTGCAGTGGTGTTCGGGCAGTGTAGGGGGTCATGCAGGGGCTGGTGTTTCAGGGTTTAGGGCAGTGCAGTGGTGTTCGGGCAGTGTAGGGGGTCGTGCTGGGGGTAGTGTTTTAGGGTTTAGGGTAGTGCAGTGGTGCTTGTGTAGTGTAGGGGTCGTGCTGGGGGTAGTGTTTTAGGGTTTAGGGTAGTGCAGTGGTGTTTGTGTAGTGTAGGGGGTCATCTTTTAGGGTAGTGCAGTGGTGTTTGGGTAGTGTAGGGGGTCGTGCTGGGGGTAGTGTTTTAGGATTTAGGTTAGTGCAGTAGTGTTTGGGTAGTGTAGGGTGACGTGCTGGGGGTAGTGTTTTAGGGTTTAGGGTAGTGCAGTGGTGTTTGTGTAGTGTAGGGGGTCGTGCTGGGGGTAGTGTTTTAGGGTTTAGGGTAGTGCAGTGGTGCTTGTGTAGTGGGTCGTGCTGGGGGTAGTGTTTTAGGGTTTAGGGTAGTGCAGTGGTGTTTGTGTAGTGTAGGGGGTCATGTTTTAGGGTAGTGCAGTGGTGTTTGGGTAGTGTAGGGGTCGTGCTGGTGGTAGTGTTTTAGGATTTAGGTTAGTGCAGTGGTGTTTGGGTAGTGTAGGGGGTCGTGCTGGGGTAGTGTTTTAGGGTTTAGGATAGTGCAGTGGTGCTTGTGTAGTGTAGGGGTTCGTGCTGGGGGTAGTGTTTTAGGGTTTAAGGTAGTGCAGTGGTCTTTTTGTAGTGTAGGGGGTCATGTTTTAAGATGCAATGCTCCAATACCTGACCAGTCTGCACTACATAAAACTGCAAAAAAACTAAAAATAAAAAGTGTTTTGCACACTTTTGTCATTGGGCTATATGTGGGCTACATCTGGGTAATATTTGTGCTACATTTGGGCTCTTTTTTCACTGGTGGCCATCTTGGAAGACTTCTTTGTTATGAAGTTTCCTAATTTCTTCATTTACTGCAGTCTCCTCAGTAGGAAATGCTTTCAGTTTTTACTTTGATTCCATCAAGAAGGCATTCAGATGTGTCTCACATCTGCCATAAATTCAGAATGTTAGCACTCTAGTTGCTCATTAGATCACTGGAGTAAAGCTACTGCTCACCAGGGAGTTAACTGGTAGTCTGCTGCTGGTATTGAAAGTGATTGTTTCAGTCTGCATGTCAGAATTTTCTAATGAAATAGAAGAGGATTTGAGATCTCACTTAAAACATGCCCTAATTCCCAGCAACACGTAATCGAAACCCAAATATTA
>CAWUFW010030731.1:0-16715 GCA_963921515.1 Calotriton arnoldi
ACGCGTCCGTTGCCAGGCAAGCCCATTGTCAATGGGTGCGCACCGATCGGTCCATTGCGGTACAACGCGCACAGGGGTACAACGCGTACCCGCACACATTGAAAGCAATGGTGCCGCCGGAGGCACCGATCGGTCCATTGCAGTTCAACGCGCACAGGGGTACAACGCGCACCCGCACACATTGAAAGCAATGGGCCGGCCGGAGGCACCGATCGGTCCATTGCAGTTCAACGCGCACAGAGGTACAACGCGTATCCGCACACATTGAAAGCAATGGGCCGGCCGGAGGCACCGATCGGTCCATTGCAGTTCAACGCGCACAGGGTACAACGCGTACCCGCACACATTGAATGCAATGGGCCGGCCGGAGGCACCGATCGGTCCATTGCAGTTCAACGCGCACAGGGGTACAACGCGTACCCGCACACATTGAAAGCAATGGGCCGGCCGGAGGCACCGATCGGTCCATTGCAGTTCAACGCGCACAGGGGTACAACGCGTACCCGCACACATTGAATGCAATGGGCCGGCCGGAGGCACCGATCGGTCCATTGCAGTTCAACGCGCACAGGGGTACAACGCTGCACTGCACACATTGAAAGCAATGGGCCGGCCGGAGGCACCGATCGGTCCATTGCAGTTCAACGCCGCACAGGGTACAACGCGTACTCCGCACACATTGAAAGCAATGGGCCGGCCGGAGGCACCGGTCGGTCCATTGCAGTTCAACGCACACAGGGGTACAACGCGCACTCCGCACACATTGAAAGCAATGGGCCGGCCGGAGGCACTCGATCGGTCCATTGCAGTTCAACGCCGCACAGGGGTACAACGCGTACCCGCACATTGAATGCAATGGGCCGGCCGGAGGCACCGATCGGTCCATTGCAGTTCAACGCGCACAGGGGTACAATGCGTGCCGCACACATTGAAAGCAATGGGCCGGCCGGAGGCACCGATCGGTCCATTGTAGTTCAACGCATCACTGTATATGTGACTGGCATAGGTCAGCATGCCTGTCTCAGATGGACATATGCCAGCCACAGATAGCTCCCAGGAGTGAGGGGCACACCTACATCACGACAGCCTGTCCAAACCTTATCATAAGGCATGTAAGGCTGCATTTCCTATTGTGTGTATGTTGGTGTACATGTTGTCCTGTGGGTGTCACCTGTGGGCAGCCACCCCCAGGCTGTGCACGTGTTCATGGGGACAGGATCCTGGGTGTTACGTGTACGTGACCACTGTGATGTGCAACTGTTCATATGTGTCATGGTCACATTTCACAGTGGTGTTTGTGTATGTCATGTCACATACCCCGTGAGTCCCATGTGGGATGGTATGTTTGAGCCAGGGTGTCCCAGTGGCACAATAGTGATGGCCCTCCACAGTCTTTGTGCATGTAGTGTTTACAATGTCTCTGATTTCATGTGCACAATGGGAGACAGTCTCCACATCCACGTTGTGTGTGCATGGACTCTGATGTTGTGCGTGTGTGTCACAGACGTCCATGGCTGTCCTGCCATGGCAAGTGTGGCCACTACCTGTGGGGGTCATGTTTGTTTTGCTGTGGTGTACACATGATACTCCAGGTGATGCCAGTGTCCATGTGGCATTACAGGGTCCCTGGGAATGTGCCTGTCGTTGAGCTGTGGTGCCTGGGGCACATCTGTCCTCACATGTCACTGTGGGGAGTGACTGTGACACAGCATCATGATATCCAATGGGCCAACCTGGGACAAATTGATGCCACCTGTGAGGACCGTGTTGACAGATGTTGGCTATGTATGTACCATACATGTCGTTCCGGTACTGCACACTTCATGTAGTTGTGCCTCATGATGATGTATGTTGGGATCTTGGAGTGTGTTCAATGCCGCATATGTGGGGTGACTGACGATCTTGCTTACTTCTCCTCTGCACTGCAGGGCTCCTGCTGTCCATCGGCCATTCCCAGACCTGGCAACGATGGTGGAACGGGACAGCATCCGACGGTACCGCTTCACCAGGCAGCTGATTGAGGATTTGGCAGTGCAGTTGTCCCCACATTTGCAGCCTGGCCGGCCGTATCCTACAGCGCTGACCCCCAAGGTGAAGGTGATGGCAGCCCTACACTTCTTTGCCACCGGTACCTTCCAACATACTGTGGCGTCTGCTGGTGGGATGTCACAGACCATGTTCAGCCGTGTGCTCCGCGATGTTTTGGCGGCAATGTTGCTCTTCCTGAACCGGTACATCTATTTCCCTAGACTGCGACGACTCACTGACGTGAAGAGTGACTTTTATGCCCTGGGGAGGATGCCGCATGTCATTGGCTCCATTGATGGGACACATGTGGCTTTGGTACCACCACAGGCCCAGGAGCAGGCCTACAGGAACCGCAAGCACTACCACTCGGTCAATGCACTGGTGGTGTGTCTTGCAGACATGACCATCACACACGTGTGTGCCCGTTTCCCTGGTTCAGCACACGATGCCTTTGTGATGAGGAGTAGTCGCATCCCCAGGATGATGGCACAGATGCAGAACCAGCGTGCCTGGCTTGTCGGTGTGTACTGACTTTGTGCCATTGTGTGTGATCTGATCTGTTCCAAGTCAGCTGATGTGCACTTGTCTGTCCGTAGGTGACTCGGGATACCCCAACATGCCGTGATTGCTGACACCCCTCAGGAACCCTGTGACACTCTGCCCAGATGCGCTACAATGAGGCACATGGTCGGACCAGGAGAGTGATTGAGCGGACCTTTGGTCTCCTGAGAGCCGCTTCCGCTGCCTGGACAAGACCGGAGGGTCCCTCCCATATGCCCCTGCGAAAGTGTGCAAGATTATCATCGTCTGCTGCATGCTACACAACCTGGCAGTGCGGAAGGAGTTGCCTCTCATCCAGGATGACGATGACCAACATCCGCCACCTGTGGAGGATCCTGGCCTGGACCACGATGCCAGTGACGATGATGATGATGATGATGGTGATGGTGATGTCCGCACACAGCTCATCACCAACTTCTTTAGCTGAATGTGAGTATCCTGAGGTGTCATGTGAATGATGTGAGTTGGCATGATGTGTGGGTGGTGCTCTGGTGCTGTTGGAGTGTGTCCATGGGCTACTTGACAGGATGTGTTTTGCGATGTGTGGTGACAGGTGGGCTGTACTCCCCAACAGTGTTGACATGCTAACTTGGTTCTGGGTGGGTATCTTGTAACATGTATTGTGCATGAGTTTTGCTGATCTGTCCTGTACTGCATTGCTTTTGACTGTGTGTCATTTCTGTCCTTCACAGGGTACTTTCAGATTCGTTTGGTCAACTGTGTCCACCGACGACGTGATTGCACATCCAGGCTGGTAGCTGTTGTGTCCCTACAGGTGATGTGCGCCACACCCATGGACTTCCTCCCGTCTACAGTTGTTGACTGTGTGCCCGCTACCAGGTGGGGTTACCTTGCATCTGTAGTGGTTACGGCATGTTGCTACTGTGTAATAAACCTGTGCTTCACTTAGTGATGTGCGTTGTCTGTGGTCACACATTTGACTGCCATTTGCTTACTGCACCTGTGGGCTACTTGACTACAACTGGGAATGGGTGTGGTGTCTGTGCATTGCACCGTCTTCCCTGGCAACATCAGTGTAGGCAATGAGTCAGATGGCCTAGGTGTGTATGTGTTGTGTACCCCTGGTGGTGTGTCTCCCTCATATGTGTCACGTTGCCTGTACTCACATGCCTGTGTTGTCCTTGCTGTTGCAGTTCGCATACACAGTGTAATTTTGCAGTTCATCATCCCCATAACAGCACCCACGTTGGAATCACGACAGAGGCAAGTATGGTGTATTAGTGTGTTTATTGTGATACATCTGTGTTAATAGTGCATAGGATGGGTTGTGCTGTACATGAATCTTGCAATCCCAAGTTCCTAGGTGAATTGAAAGTCCAGGTAGACAGGATCCCCAGTATCGGGGCCACAGTTGTCTGACACATTGTTCCAACTTGTACTCCCCATGCAATGTGTGGGAGTAGTGTTGCCATCAACAGGGTGAACAGTATGTGCACAAAGGCGAAAATCCAGAACAGGTTCAGGCTTCCTGGGAGTTGCGCTTGGCCATCAGCCTCTCACTTTCCCCTCCTCGGACGACCCCTCTTCTTGGGGGCCCTCAAGTGCAGGCTGCTGCGGTGCAGGGGACTCTCCGCCAGAGTCCTCCTCCCTCCCTGTGGCAGTTGCAGTTTGTTCGGTACCAGATGTTGTTGGCACACAGGGAGGTGTGGACTGGTTGCTGTTCATCTGGCGGAGGCATTGTAAAATGTCCCTGTGCACCGCCGTCATCTCATGTAGTACATCCCACTTGGACTCCACGCGGGACATGTGGGAGTCCACACGTGACATGTGTGACTCCACGTGGGACATGTGGGAGTCCAAGCGGGCATGATGGGCAGCCTGCTGCTGTTTGATGTCTCTGAGGAGCCCCACTACCTGGCTGAGCTCTCCGGTGCTGGACTGGTACGCATCAGCTATGCGTACCAGTTGTGGGTCTTCATGCACACCAGCAACGTCTGCAAGCAGCGACCTCTGTCTCCCACTCCTCCCACCACCCCTGCTGACATGTGCAGTGTGTGCAGTTGCACGCACAGATAACCCTGGTCCACCTTGGGGGTTGGTGGTGGTGGTGGTGTCCATGGCCCCAGGTTGGTCCAGGGTCACTGCGCTGGTGTTGCTCCTTATTCCGTCCATGTCGGCAGGGATGGTATTCGTGGTGACAGTCGTTGGAGGGGTGGGTGCAGGGGGTGCAGCTGGTGGACCTGCTGGTGCTGCAGCTGGTGGTCCTGCTGGTGCAGCATGTTGACTTGCACCGGATGTGCCAGGTTGTTCATCGTCCGAGGAGGACAGAGGCTGTACGACGCCAGTGAGCTCGGCATCCTCTTGAGCCTGGGACTGGGACTCCTCAGCGTCTGCTGCTGTGTCCCTATCATCACCTGTTTTTGGGAGACACAAACAATGTATGTCATGTTTCTGCAGGCATCAGTGGTTGACACACCTGACAGTTGTGACTGTGCCTCGGGGTGCGGGCCTGTACATTGTATTGTCCTAAGTCGTCACAGTCAGGGGTTGATATTGGTGTGGCACATTGTCCTGCATTATTTGGGCATTTCTATGTATTCTCTGGGGTGTGAACATGGTCTGCATTGATTGTGTTTGGTTGACAGCCAGACCTCCTTCCCACCCACCCACCCAGCCAGTCAGTTATCCCACCATGGAACGTGCTTGCATTGCAGGGAGTGTAAGTTGTCTCTCAGGATGTCAGTCAGTGGTGTCCTGCTGTTTGTTGGTGCACAGTTGGCAGCAGGGCCTTGTGCTCCCCACAGCAGTAGCCAGTGTCAGCCATCTTGTGAGTCCTTCTCCACTCCCTGTGATGTGAGCATGGTTCAGGGTGGTGTTGATGGGACAGTTGTGAGGGTGAGCTATGTCTGTGACTACGACTCCCATCATGCTATTGCCTCCACCCCCTTCCCAGCATGCCCATGCTTCCTTCCTTTGACTCTGCTTCCCTGTGGGGTGGGCTGGCTGTGCTGACAGGATGGCTGGGAGTGTTGTCCTGGCAGTTGTTTGGCTAAGAGTCCCAGGAGTGTCCCTGTGCTTCACACAACATAACCCAGGGTGGTGGTGCTTTGTGGGATCTTGTGTTAGGATGGAGGGCATTGCATTCTACCAAGTGGGTACTGTGGAGTTTGTGTTGGGGGGTGAGGGGAGGTGCTGGTGACTATAGTCAGTGCTGCAAGTCCCCCTTCCCACCCAGCCAGCCAGATATCCCACCATGGAACGTGCTTGCATTGCAGGGAGTGTAAGTTGTCTCTCAGGATGTCAGTCAGTGGTGTCCTGCTGTTTGTTGGTGCACAGTTGGCAGCAGGGCCTTGTGCTCCCACAGCAGTAGCCAGTGTCAGCCATCTTGTGAGTCCTTCTCCACTCCCTGTGATGTGAGCATGGTTCAGGGTGGTGTTGATGGGACAGTTGTGAGGGTGAGCAATGTCTGTGACTAAGACTCCCATCATGCCATTGCCTCAACCCCACTTGCCAGCACTCCCATACTTACTTGCTTTTGTGTGGAGTTCAGTGGGTGTGGGTGTGAGGGCAATGGCAAGATGGCTGACAGTGGTGTCCTGCTGTTGGTTGGTGTGCAGTACCCAGCATGCCCTTGTGCTCCCCACGACACAGCAACAGTGTCAGACATCTTTGATGGGCCTTTCCACTCTCTGTGGGATGTGCATGCGTGAGTGTGAGCTTGCTGGGCCATGTGGTGGGGGATGTAGGGCTGTGACTACGACTCCCATCATGCTATTGCCTCCACCCCCTTCCCAGCATGCCCATGCTTCCTTCCTTTTGACTCTGCTTCCCTGTGGGGTGGGCTGGCTGTGCTGACAGGATGGCTGGGAGTGTTGTCCTGGCAGTTGTTTGGCTAAGAGTCCCAAGAGTGTCCCTGTGCTTCACACAACATAACCCAGGGTGGTGGTGCTTTGTGGGATCTTGTGTTAGGATGGAGGGCATTGCATTCTACCAGGTGGGTACTGTGGAGTTTGTGTTGGGGGGGTGAGGGGAGGTGCTGGTGACTATAGTCAGTGCTGCAAGTCCCCCTTCCCACCCAGCCAGCCAGATATCCCACCATGGAACGTGCTTGCATTGCAGGGAGTGTAAGTTGTCTCTCAGGATGTCAGTCAGTGGTGTCCTGCTGTTTGTTGGTGCACAGTTGGCAGCAGGGCCTTGTGCTCCCCACAGCCGTAGCCAGTGTCAGCCATCTTGTGAGTCCTTCTCCACTCCCTGTGATGTGAGCATGGTTCAGGGTGGTGTTGATGGGACAGTTGTGGGGGTGAGCTATGTCTGTGACTACGACTCCCATCATGCTATTGCCTCCACCCCCCTTCCCAGCATGCCCATGCTTCCTTCCTTTGACTCTGCTTCCCTGTGGGGTGGGCTGGCTGTGCTGACAGGATGGCTGGGAGTGTTGTCCTGGGAGTTGTTTGGCTAAGAGTCCCAAGAGTGTCCCTGTGCTTCACACAACATAACCCAGGGTGGTGGTGCTTTGTGGGATCTTGTGTTAGGATGGAGGGCATTGCATTCTACCAGGTGGGTACTGTGGAGTTTGTGTTGGGGGGTGAGGGGAGGTGCTGGTGACTATAGTCAGTGCTGCAAGTCCCCCTTCCCACCCAGCCAGCCAGATATCCCACCATGGAACGTGCTTGCATTGCAGGGAGTGTAAGTTGTCTCTCAGGATGTCAGTCAGTGGTGTCCTGCTGTTTGTTGGTGCACAGTTGGCAGCAGGGCCTTGTGCTCCCCACAGCAGTAGCCAGTGTCAGCCATCTTGTGAGTCCTTCTCCACTCCCTGTGATGTGAGCATGGTTCAGGGTGGTGTTGATGGGACAGTTGTGAGGGTGAGCAATGTCTGTGACTACGACTCCCATCATGCCATTGCCTCAACCCCACTTGCCAGCACTCCCATACTTACTTGCTTTTGTGTGGAGTTCAGTGGGTGTGGGTGTGAGGGCAATGGCAAGATGGCTGACAGTGGTGTCCTGCTGTTTGTTGGTGTGCAGTACCCAGCATGCCCTTGTGCTCCCCACGACACAGCAACAGTGTCAGACATCTTTGATGGGCCTTTCCACTCTCTGTGGGATGTGCATGCGTGAGTGTGAGCTTGCTGGGCCATGTGGTGGGGGATGTAGGGCTGTGACTACGACTCCCATCATGCTATTGCCTCCACCCCCTTCCCAGCATGCCCATGCTTCCTTCCTTTTGACTCTGCTTCCCTGTGGGGTGGGCTGGCTGTGCTGACAGGATGGCTGGGAGTGTTGTCCTGGCAGTTGTTTGGCTAAGAGTCCCAGGAGTGTCCCTGTGCTTCACACAACATAACCCAGGGTGGTGGTGCTTTGTGGGATCTTGTGTTAGGATGGAGGGCATTGCATTCTACCAGGTGGGTACTGTGGAGTTTGTGTTGGGGGGGTGAGGGGAGGTGCTGGTGACTATAGTCAGTGCTGCAAGTCCCCCTTCCCACCCAGCCAGCCAGATATCCCACCATGGAACGTGCTTGCATTGCAGGGAGTGTAAGTTGTCTCTCAGGATGTCAGTCAGTGGTGTCCTGCTGTTTGTTGGTGCACAGTTGGCAGCAGGGCCTTGTGCTCCCCACAGCAGTAGCCAGTGTCAGCCATCTTGTGAGTCCTTCTCCACTCCCTGTGATGTGAGCATGGTTCAGGGTGGTGTTGATGGGACAGTTGTGAGGGTGAGCTATGTCTGTGACTACGACTCCCATCATGCTATTGCCTCCACCCCCTTCCCAGCATGCCCATGCTTCCTTCCTTTTGACTCTGCTTCCTGTGGGGTGGGCTGGCTGTGCTGACAGGATGGCTGGGAGTGTTGTCCTGGCAGTTGTTTGGCTAAGAGTCCCAGGAGTGTCCCTGTGCTTCACACAACATAACCCAGGGTGGTGGTGCTTTGTGGGATCTTGTGTTAGGATGGAGGGCATTGCATTCTACCAGGTGGGTACTGTGGAGTTTGTGTTGGGGGGGTGAGGGGAGGTGCTGGTGACTATAGTCAGTGCTGCAAGTCCCCCTTCCCACCCAGCCAGCCAGATATCCCACCATGGAACGTGCTTGCATTGCAGGGAGTGTAAGTTGTCTCTCAGGATGTCAGTCAGTGGTGTCCTGCTGTTTGTTGGTGCACAGTTGGCAGCAGGGCCTTGTGCTCCCCACAGCAGTAGCCAGTGTCAGCCATCTTGTGAGTCCTTCTCCACTCCCTGTGATGTGAGCATGGTTCAGGGTGGTGTTGATGGGACAGTTGTGGGGGGCAATATGTGTGACTGCGACTCCCATGATGCTATTGGCTACACTGACTTGGCCAGCATACACAGAATTCCTTCCTTTGAGTGGTCTTCACTGTGTGTTGGTGTTGTTGTGGTGGCTACATGTGTGGATGTGTGTGTTAGTTCTATTTGTGCCACTGCCTAGCTGTAGTTGTGGTTGTGTTTGTACATGTGTTGGCACAGTTGGATGTGACTTTTTTGATGGCATGTGTTGTGTTTATCTGACTGACATACACATTTTGGGATGATTCTGTTCTAGTTGCTGTGTAATTGCTATGAGTGCATGGTTTGACTCTCCCTTGACAGTGATGTGTGTGTTTTGTGGCAGTTTATTGTGTACATTTGTTGTGTACTCACCAGGCTCTGGGATGTCCTCTAGTCCATATACGCTCACTGGCGGAAGGATGGCCCGCACCTTCTCCTCCCAGGGCCTGAGGTATATTGGCTTGGCAGGAGGGCCACTGCCGGTGTGTTGGCTGTTGATGTAGTCTTTCTTCAGCATGTCCCGTACCCTCCTGCGCACGTCATACCACCTGTTCTGGATGTCCGTCTTTGTGCGCCGACATGGTGATTGGGCGTTCACCCTGTTGATGATCCTCTCCCACATCTTGGTTTTCTGCGACATGGGGGTCTGTTGGACCAGAGTGCCAAACAGCTGTGGCTCCACCCTGAGGATCTCGCCTACCATGACTTCCAATTCACTATCTAGGAACTTGGGATTCTTCTTGGGGGCATGGTGATGGGTGGTGATGGTGGGTGATGTGTGTGTTGGTGTGCAGGTGAGGGTGTGTGGGTGTGTGTTGTGCTGGGTGTATGTGAGGTAGGTATTTGTTGGTGTGTTGATGGTGTGTGGCTTGTGTGAGGGATGAGCTGTGGGTGTGTGGTTGCTTTCTCTGGGTGCTGGCAGTGAAATGGCATTTGCAAAGGCTCATGGTAGTGATTTGTGTCCTTTATATAGGTGGAGTTGTGGGTGTGTCTTTGTTCTCTGTCCCCACCCCCCAGTATTTATTGGCTTGGTAATTGCTTGTTTGGCCTTTTTTGGTTGATTTTTCCTTTGTGCTGTTTGTGTATGTTGGAAACGTTCTTGTGACCGAGTCGGACCCTGCATTGGTCTCGTACGGTGTTTTCCGTTTCGCTCACGCTGTGTTTGTGCAGTTTTCTATGCTGCGTACGCGTCGGTCGCGGTGTATTGTGTTGCTTCGGCTCGGTTTTGTATGCGTGTCGGTCGTGACGGCTTGTCCTCCGTCCGACTCGGTCGTGTTTTTCGCGCCTTGCATCGTACTTTGCGGTTTGGAGTTGGCGGGTACGATTCGGTCGGATTTGTTCCGGGTGCGTGTCGGTCGGTTGGATTCGCGTGTTTTTCCGGCCGGATTGCTATTTTCCGAGCGGCTCGGTCGGTCGGCTTGGTTTCCTAACGTGTCGGTCGGATTTATCGCGGCTTGCATCGTACTTGGCGTGTCGGGCGCCACTGGTACGTGTCGGTCGGTAATTTTTCCGGCTCCGTGTCGGTCGGTGCTTTTTCCGGCCTGAATCGGAATCGGCCCCTAAGACTAAGTTAAGCACAGGTATCCAATACCTCCGATATAGCGTACTGGTAAGAAATCTATACTGTAACCATTGAGTTGCGCTGGGTGCAAACGTATATCAAAACTGTACGACATTCATTTCTAAAGGCCCCCTAAAACACCACATCCTAACGTTGGACATATGACTTACGGCCTCTGGCTGCATGTGGCAAACTGTGTGTACTATTCTCTGTCCAACATTCTCACTTGAAACATAAAAAGACAAAAGGCCATATGTAGCTTACTTTGTGTATTAAATCCGGACAACAAACTCATTAAAATAGGAATATCACAAACATGTAACACCACAGAAAGTGTTATGGCAAATATTTTATATACTGAAAAGCTATCTCCCTTGGATATGAGAAAGGCAAGCAAGTCACACTGCAGACAGTGGTGTAGCAAATCGTTAATCTACCATTGTGCTTCTCTAATGAAAGGTCATGTTGCAAGGGACAAAATTCCATGACCGCACCCAATACATTATAGTGATGGATGGACCGTATGCACCATACCTACGTGGCCCAATGGTACGTGCTATGCCAAAAATAGTCTTCTGTGAAGTCTGAAACCCTATGCATATTATTTGAGTCTAGACATACTTCAGGGCACAGAATACCTCATAAGAAGTAGTGTAGCTCAGTGTCAAGATTGAGCCCTTCACTCACCGATCTTAATCTGCAGATCCATTTTGCCTCCAGTTGTTGCAGGAACAATTCTCTATCACCACCCCTTTGGGTTTGAGGTGCTAGGTCTATAGCATGAAATTAAAAATTAGACCTGTTAGCTTCTGATCCACATTTGTGAGATACCAATGCATATGACATGTCTCCATTCCAGCACGCTCTTCGATGCTCTTGGACGCGGGTTTTAAGTGGACGAACCGTACTTCCAACATATATTTTGCCACACACATATATTGACATATACGGCAAAGCTTGTTTGACAATTGATATAATGTCTGATAGTATAGGTTCTCTCCACATTGCATTCAAAACTCTTAGTTTTCTGTCCCAAGTGGCAGATATTACACCCTCCGCATGGGTAAAAACCAATAGGGCGCGATAGCCATGTGTCCTGTACTTTTTACTTGGCCGTGTATAACTAGGGCAGACCATTTCTCTAATGGTTCTACATCTTCTATAGACTACGCTAGGTTTTTGTTCAAGCAAATGACCAACCCCTGGCACCCCTTTCAACAGATTACAATGCTTTTTCAGAATCCTGAATACCTCCTGGTTGAGGGTTGAGTTAGTTGTGATGAACGAAAGACGTACTTTGACAACCCTATTCCTGGGTAATAGTGTTTCAGTTCATTTCACTTTACTAGCTCGAGCTGCCGCTTGCTGAAGTGTAGACTCTTTGAAGCCCCTGTGCCTGAGGCGCTGCACTAGCTGGTCAGTATGATCTCTGTACTGCATCTCATCATTGCAATTTCTCCAAATATGGATAAGCTTCCCATATGGCGCGGAAAACACGTTGGCGGCGCGCCTGCCGCAAGGCCTGGTGGGGGATGGAGTCCCGGGGTTTTGCGATGACGGGCTCCCGCGCTGCGGGAGCTCCAAGCTGCCTTTAAGCGCCTACTGGTGCGGAAAGCACGTTGGCGAAGCGTCTGCTGCAAGGCCTGGTGGGGGATGGAGTTCCCAGGTTTTGTGACAACGGGCTCAATTGTAGCAAATACTGTTGAAAAATGGATTACTCATCATTGCAGGATTACAATTTTCCGTATTATATGTGTGTGTGTATAAATGTATGTGTGTGTATACCTATATATATATATATATATATATATGTTAGACAAATGCCCAAAAGCTTTTAAAGACGCACTCGACGGATGATGAAACCTCGGGTTTACTTTGCAGAAGCCAGCAATGTTCACTCCGACCTTTACAGTTCAAATGGCATGACGCGTTTCGAGGCAATGAGCCTCTTATTCATAGGCAGCTTGACACCAGCTCTGGATGCTCTGATTGGTCCTGAATGAGACGAGGCTCGTCGGGTGACGAATGCGCACACGGACAACAAATGTGTCCGCTTATATGAAAGAGGGCTATAAATAGTATTTAGTCCGTCAGTGACACGGTGGTTAGCTGGTACGAGAGGCCTTGGCTGTTACCGGTCACTGCGTGTTCACAATAAGGGTCCAGAAAAGGTGGATAAGGCCCTCGTGCCCTGAAGAAATTGCCATTACAATTTACAGGCAATGAAACATGTCGGCCCAACATTACATGGTCTGCAAACATGCAGTATGTTTTTAATTTGAATAAGCCCTCGAGTTGAGATTAAAGGTGGTTCGTTGGTAACTGAGTTGGCTTATCTCAATTTTACTTACACGGGGTCAATGTGTGTTATTATATACACATATTCACTGGTTTTCACTGGGTTTCGGGACACCGATTTTGTTTATTTTTGTTTGCGAGGTAGCAACCAATGATGAGAAACGTGGGCATGACTGGTGATAACTAACCAGTAAGCTCCCTTGGTGGTGCGCACGTGAGGTGCTACCTCGTGTTTTCACAATTTTTTCACATTCATGTGTGATGTATATCTGTTATAGTACAGGGTATGTTATGTGAACACGGTGACTGTTGACTCATTGGTCGGTTCTTTTATAACTAAATATAGGGCGATTCTGTGTTGGGACAATACCTATAAAATAGGAAGGGTTGTTATTGAGGAAGAAAAGAAACTTCCATTCCCACTCATGAAGTGAACAGGATTCGTTGGCCCGTTCAGATCAGGTCTTTGGTGTTAATTATGACCAGCTCTGGATGCTCTGATTGGTTCATTGTCTCATGCAAGGCCCCCAGTGGGCCGCACTCAGTGTGCTTTATATTAAAGCATGTTGGGACTTGTGGTTCCCTTTAATCCGAGCAACATTTTCTCCTTTAGTAGGTTCCATCGCAGAGTCCTTTGATTAGCTATTATTGCCCTCCGTGGGCTGGCGGATTGATTGCTGGCAATTACTTCCAACCATCTGTGTTGGATTCGACATGGGCATAGTTCCCACCGACAGCCTCGCTTGTTCCGCGATGGTGCAGTCTTTCACGGCAGGGCAGCCATGTGAAATACATGTTCGACAAATGCCCGAAAGCTTTTAAAGACACCCTCGACGGATGATGAAACCTCTGGTTTATTTTGCAGAAGCCAGCAATGTTCACTCCGACCTTTACAGTTCAAATGGCCTGACGCGTTTCGAGGCAATGAGCCTCTTATTCATAGGCAGCTTGACACCAGCTCTGGATGCTCTGATTGGTTCATTGTCTCATGCAAGGCCCCCAGTGGGCCGCACTCAGTGTGCTTTATATTAAAGCATGTTGGGACTTGTGGTTCGCTTTAATCCGAGCAACATTTTCTCCTTTAGTAGGTTCCATGGCAGAGTCCTTTGATTAGCTATTATTGCCCTCCGTGGGCTGGCGGGTTGATTGCTGGCAATTACTTCCCACCATCTGTGCTGGATTCGGCATGGGCATAGTTCCCACCGACAGCCTCGCTTGTTCCGCGATGGTGCAGTCTTTCACGGCAGGGCAGCCGTGTGAAATACATGTTAGACTAATGCCCGAAAGCTTTTAAAGACGCACTCGACGGACGATGAAACCTCCGGTTTATTTTGCAGAAGCCAGCAATGTTCACTCCGACCTTTACAGTTCAAATGGCCTGACGCGTTTCGAGGCAATGAGCCTCTTATTCATAGGCAGCTTGACACCAGCTCTGGATGCTCTGATTGGTTCATTGTCTCATGCAAGGCCCCCAGTGGGCCACACTCAGTGTGCTTTATATTAAAGCATGTTGGGACTTTTGGTTCCCTTTAATCCGAGCAACATTTTCTGCAGCAAGAGGTGCAAGAGGCTCATTGCCTCGAAACGCGTCAGGCCATTTGAACTGTAAAGGTCGGAGTGAACATTGCTGGCTTCTGCAAAATAAACCGTAGGTTTCATCATCCGTCGAGTGCATCTTTAAAAGCTTTCGGGCATTTGTCTAACATATATATATACATACACATTATATATATGGAACATATATATATATATATATATAGATATATATATATATATAAGCAGGGTGGGTGGTTCCCAAGTTTAAGTGGAGAGAGTGGAGACCCGCTCTTGTATGGAGCACCCTACAACACCGCCGATGAGATGAATCTGCTCACCTCAAATGCCTGTTTTTGAGTATACGATTGGCACAGTGAAATCCACCTGATCTAAAGCGTGACAAAGCCTTATTTAATTTTTACAGCAAAGTCTTAAAGCATAGGATTAGCAAGTGCCATCCACACCGAGCTTAAAAAATTACAATAGCCTTTCAACACTCCATGCACAGTATTACAGCTTTGGCTTTCCAGAAGCTGTGTTCCACGTAAACTTGGGAATCACCCAGATTTTCCTGCTTCCTTCTTTTGCATAATTTATGCAGCACTCGAAGCCTGAAACAATATTGTCTTGATAGATATGCACACACACCCCTACACCTGCGCATTGATGCAATCTAAATGTCTGAAGGACACTACAACCTTAACTAATATACTTGACAAGCTATCAGCATAAACTCATTTCTGCTGCTCATGATATTTAAAGGTTTTTTGAGAAATACATTTTCACCACACAATATGTCTATATATCATGCGTCTACATTGTCACCTTGTATTTTTGTACCACAATTGGAAACTTTTTGCTTGTTGTGATATTCATAAAATATCATAATTAGACCTGGAATAAATTTAAAGTACTCCGGAGTAAGCAGAGTAATTATGGTAATTCTGTGTTACTCTTTGATGCTGATTTACTAATAATAACATGATAATGCTGGCTCACGTAATTAAGATTAATTTGGGGGTGAAAAAATCCTACTGCAAGAGCACATTTTGTGGGCTTGAGCAGCTGCTTGCACTGCTGATTATGTTCTGTTGCATTTAGCACTATTTTCTTAGCAGAAAATGCATCCTCACTCCCATTTTGGAGGCAAGAGTGCCTTTTCCACTAAGAAACTAGCACTGAATGACATGAATAAATTGGGTGAAAAACCTACCCCAAGTGCACATTTAGTAAATGCCCCTGGCTATTGGCGTTCCCCAAAGGATATACGAAACCTGGCACATTAAAGCCCTGTCCATGTGACAATTTGTCGGAGTAGGACACCCTACACTTTATTTTTTTCTGTGACTATTATGGCCCATTGCGCAGAAAGTTTATACTTCCGTTGCTCAGAAACTGCCAATTTGCCCAAGTAAGGCCTGCATTATTATATCTCCAATGTTATCCTCCCCTATGGTCTGCTTTGGGGTTGCGAGCTTTTTAACAGGGGCCATTAGACACAGGAAGAGGTTGTCTTCGCAGTAGCTAGTCTGCCTCTGCTGGCTGCGTCCGGAGATCACCATGTGTTACCCAGTGTTCTTTATGCCACGCCTTATCATAGCGATCGATTTAATGCTTCAGCACTAAAGCACTTTATACATTGCATCCTTTGCTGTTTACAAACTTAGCCTTGGAAATAACAACGTTTGTCTTTTTATTGATTTGTATAGCTGATTTTAGCCAACTTATCTGTGTGATTTTTATTATTCATACGGGACATGGTGTTTTGCATTTATTGTACCTTTGATCAAATGTTCTTTTTAAATGTTTGCTTTTATGGCTTTTAGTGGCCGAATAAAGTATCTTTTGACCTTGACCTTGAATCTAGTGAATTTGAGCAGCCGCTTGCACTCGCTTTTAAGGTTGTGCTGTATTTAGTGCTATTTCTTAGCACCAAATGCATCCTTGCCTCCACCTACCCCTTAATCATGATGCTAGCAGGAGAAATTTAACATAATAATTTAGCACTCATGGACCACAGTAACCTGGTGCCAATGTGCAAATGCCTTTTTAGCACCCAATTCTTATTGTTTTTATGCGTTTTGCGTATGTCAGAGCTACATGGTTTTCTAAATATTTTTATATATTCAGATTCATGCAAAAACTATTCGGAGTTGATCTGCCTTTTGTTCAGTATAAACAGATAATATATTCTGTACAAAATGACAATATTTCATCCTCACAACTTGGCTAATTATCTACACTTACATCACTTATCTATAGCATGACTTCTCTCTTCCATATGTTTATTGATATGCCATTTAAAATTGTCCGTTCTATACTTGGCTTTGCTTTACTTCACATGTTTTTGGCTTTTCTTTGTTCATTAAGTGGTCGTCACTGCACTACCTGCAAGCAGCGGTTGAAGTGCATAAAAAAGTAAGGGAACTATGATGCTGTGCACAATGAGGGCGTGGTAAAAGGCGTGACTAAAAACTAAATATTCTGTAACTGTTTCCA
>CAWUFW010030732.1:0-16715 GCA_963921515.1 Calotriton arnoldi
GTGAAATTCCCCCGTTATAGCTAGTCTCAGCCAACTCATAACTCGCGCCCCCGCAATGCACTGCTGATGACGTCACATATTACATCACCTGCATGACATGGTCAGTGACATCACTGATGACATCACTGATGACATCTCAAATGACATCACTGATGACATCATCCACGTGATAATCTGATGCATCTCCTCACACCCTAATATAACCTTTGATAACAACCCACTCTCAAATTACAGACTGCCACTCCGCAAAACCATAGACACTCCAACACCAATAACTACATACCCACTCACTGATTCTTAGGTCTACACACACACATCCACTCACTCACCCGTACAGTCACTCATACTTACGGTCATCACCAGTACAGGACTATCATATGCACTCTTACTCCTATATAGACACTCAAAACAACGCCACTCATCCATAGAGATACTCACACACCTAGTCAGTCATGCAAATAATTAAACACACTGCCATTTACCTCACCTATACAGTTATACACACACCAGCTCACTTACTCATACACAAATAGTAGCACATTGTTACGCTCTTATACAATCACTGATACAAGCACACACTCATCCACACAGCCACCATCACAATCACACACTCTTGCTTATAGCTATTTATATACTCCAACACACATATATACTGCCTTTCACATATGTGAAGTTACTCACATGTACTACTGGGACATACATTCACTCACTAACACACTCTTACACACACTTACCCACCCATACAGTCTATCACAGATGCACTCTTGAAACCATCCACCCTAGCCCACCAGGAACCTCCCAATATGCTTTTCAGGGGCTGCTTGTTGCAGAGACGTGCAGAGAGTGCTCGCCAGCCTTTTACTCCTCTCTGCAACGCAGCTCTGTGGCGCTTTCTGGATGTACCTGTTGGGCTAGTTGGGCCCCTCAGGGACCCTCAGGATTGAAGGGGGATTTAATTCCCCATCTTAAAAAACGCGCCACGGGGCCTGTTTGCACACATGTCACCTGAAGCCCCGCCCTCCTCACCACGTGCAAACGCGCTCTCGTGGCGCGTTTTGGGTTGGGGATATCCCCTTGAATCCTGAGGTCCCTGGGTGCAACTAGCCACCCACCACAGGCCTGTCGTGTAGCGCCACAGAGCTGCGCTTGCAGAGAGTGTAAAAGGGGTGTGGCCTCTCTACACGTCTCTGCAACACAGCCCCCCTGGCGCATATTGGAGGTTCCTGGTGGGGCTAGCTGGCCCCCGCGGGACCCCCAGTATTCAAGGGGAGCCTGCCTTTCTCTTCTGCGGCAGTAAACGCGCCAGGGGGCGCGTTTGCAGAGTGGTGAAGGAAGGGGGCGGGGCCTGGCGGGCCCGATCGCTTTAAAAAAAAAAAAAATATTTTGTCGCCTGGAAGGGGGGGCTGTGTGGCCCCCCTTCCTTTTTTCCTTGTTTTTATGCCCTGGGGACCCCATCCCCCAGGGTCCTTACTCCCTTTTTTTAAATTTTTAATAAAAAAACGGGAAGGGGGCCGCGTGGCCCCCTTCCCTGGGCCTGTATTGGCCCCGGGGACCCCATCCCCGGGGGCATGGCCTTTTTATTTTTGAGATCTTTGGAGGGGGCTGCGTGGGCTCCCCTCCTCTGGCCATGCTTAAGGCCCCGGGGACCCCGACCCCCCCGGGGCCGGCCTTTCCATTTTTTTTATTTTTTCTTATTTTTCGGGAGGGGGCCGCGTGCGCCCCCCCTCCTAAGCCACTACTTGCCCCGGGGGACCCCATCCCCCGGGGCTGGCTCCTCTCTGTTGGGGACTCCCACAGTCCCGCCGGCTCTACACGTCCCTTGGGAGCCGGCATTGCTAGCTCCCACATGGGGAGCAGCTGACATGCTGCTCCCCATGTGGAAAGTGCTGTGCTTTGGGTATTGGACGAGAGAGCAGGCTTCCCTGCTCTCTCTTCCAACATCCGTGCAGCATTGAGGAGCAGGACGGGAGCCGCGAGGCTCCCGTCCTGCCATAGCAAACTACAGTGTCCCGGGGGTAGGCACCCCGGGACACTGCAGGAGCCGTCCTGGGGGTGGCGGTCCCCAGGGCCATCAAGGGCTCCAGGATGCAGGCCGCGCGGCCCCCCTCCCTACATGAGCACAGCCCCGGGAGTGTGGTGGTCCCCTCGGGCTTCGGGGTCCAAAACGGACCCCCATTTTAATTTGTTAGTGCCCCCGGGAGGTGGCAGTCCCCGGGGCGTGGGGGCGGGAGCCCCCCACACAGGTTGTTAAATTAATTTAAAAAAAAAGCCCCGGGAGGTGGTGGTCCTCGGGCTGTGCGGGAGGGCTCAGAGCCCTCCCGCACCATTTTTTAAAAAAGCCCCGGGGGTGGCGGTCCCTGGGCTTGTGGGGCCCTTGAGGCCCCCACACATTAAATTATCCCCTCTCACCATGCCCTCGGGACTCTGGGCCACCCGGGGGCCGGCCCACATCGAAGCGCGGAGACCGCGCTTCGATTTTTTCTCGGCAGGATTCGCAAGCACCCTGAGCGCATCCTGCCGATTTTTTTAAAAAAAAATGCTTTTTTTTGCCCAGGGGGTCTCTGTGGGACCCCCTGAGCAGGCCTTTCTCCAGGGGGCTAGGGGGTTTCTACCCTGCCCCCTTTGTGTGCTTTGGCGCACTTGTTTCTTGTTTTCCTCGCGGGACACGCGCACCCTGGGCTTGCATCCCGCCGATTTAAAAAAAAATATATATATTTTTTTTTGCCCAGGGGGTCCTTGTGGGACCCCCTGAGCAGACCTAGGGGGTCAGGGTGTTTCTACCCTGCTCCCCTTTTTGCGCTTTGCGCATTGTGTTTCTGTCCCTCGGTCTCACCGAAGTGATGAAATGGCTGCCAACACTTCTTAATTTTGGAGTGTTGACAGCCAATTAGCATGCAGCTCAGTGATCGGGAGTGGCACGCGGATCCGACGCGCCCATAGATATATATGTGATTTTAATTGTGAATTTCTCAGGAACTACTGAACGGATTTACACCATTTTAGCAAAAGGCACGACAGTCTGGAACCAAGGGCTACCTCTTGCCAAATTTGGGGTAATTCCGTTCAGCAGTTCGGGCTGTAGCTGCGACTAAAGGTTCCTATGGAAAATGAATGGGGAAAACGCGTTTTGGGACCCCTTTTTCTCGGCCCCGCTTGACGTATCACCCCGAGACTTTCAGGATAGGAGCGGATCGGGAGCGCCCAACAAGTTGGAAACTGCAAGATTCGTCAACCGGCGCCAACGTTATTGCAAATAGAATGTCGCGGATTTCCTATGGATAATAGGTTTTAACTATAACTATCTACTGGCGACCGCCGGTAGATAATATATATATATATATATATATATATATATATATGTGGTGAGGGGGTCCTGTTTGTAGGGAGCTTGGCGATTTCCCGTGACATTGGGGCGAAGTGACAGCCTGAGTACAGTGCGGCACTTGGAGGGACTGTTTGAACAGCTTATGGAAATAAGAGCGAGAGGCCGTGATCCCTGTGGCATACCCATCAGGGAAGGATTTTCGATTTCAGCATTTAAGGCCATTATGATGATCGATGGCACAGAAACAGGCACCCGATCGGCATTGAAGCCGGATGAACCTACCATTTCGAACATTGAAGTCCCCCCATTGGCTAGGAATACTCCAATAGAAGTAGTGATGACATTATTTACAGCCAACCAGACTCTGCAAGCTTCATTTTTCAGCTCTTTTTACACTTGATAAAGGCAATCCCGCCGAAACGCGTTGTGAAAATAAAGTGGCTGATTTCACATAACTGAAAATACCCCGTGAGTGCTCCGTTTGTTGAAAGAGTTGCTGTTGAGCATGCGAGTTCCAGTCCTCGCGTTGGAGTTTAGCACCCGTCCTGAGTTCAGAGCGTCTTGGTGGGAAAACGCTGTGAAGAATATATATATATATATATATATATATATATATATATATATATATATATATATATATATATATTCACTGAAAAACCATAGTTTTCAGGCACGTTACAGTTAGAAATTAGCATTTCAAAAACCTTAGAAATTCACTGAAAAAACCATAGGTTTCAGGGACGTTATAGATAGTTGGACATTTCACTCATACAAAACCATAGAAATTCCACCGTTATAGATAGTTCAGCTAACTATAACTCGCGCCCCGCAATGCACTGCTGATGACGTCACATATTACATCATTCATGACATGGTCAGTGACATCACTGATGACATCACTGATGACATCTCAAATGACATCACTGATGATATCACTGATAACATCATCCAGTGAATGTAGCTTTCTTTAAAATTTAAATATGTATTATATATATACCAAGCTGTATTGAAGAATAAATGGATGTATAAGTGTCTGGATGGAGGATTTAGTAGGTGTGTGACTGACTGTTTAAGTGAATCATTAAATGTATCTTACTGAATACATGGGTTAGTGTCTAAAGTGTGTGAATGTCTGTATCACTCTGTCTGTTGTTGTGTAAGCTGCTGCATCGGTTGGTCAGTAGCTACATCAATGTCTATATGGATTATTGATTAGTTGCCTGCGTATTTGAATAGAGAGACTGAGTGTGTGTGTGGTTGGGTGGGGGGTGTGTGACTCTGTGCATAGATGTGTGAGTGGTTGATTGACAGGGTGTATGAGTTTAAGAGTGCATGTGGAAACAGTTGTATGGGTGGGGTAAGTGTGTGTATGGGCGTCTTGGTGAGTGAATGGATGTCTCAGTGCACATGTCCAACTAAGTACATATATAAAAGTCAATGTATGTGAGAGTTGGTGTATAGAAATGACTATACGTGAGAGTCAGTGATTGTGAGAGTGGCTGTATGTATGAGTGTAGACTTGTATTAGTGATTATATAAAAGACTAAGGGGCCGATTCCGATCTCGGCCGGAAGCTCACCGAACGGGATTCGCCCCGGGAAAATACGAGCCATGCGCATTTTTATCGACCGACTCGTACAGCTATCCGAACGATCTAGTACGATGCGAATGTACGCGTTGGATTCCGACCGACTCGTTTCCGGGTCTGAACCGCTCCGACCGACCCGTACGGACACGACTCGCACCACGCAATGGAGACATTACCCGACCGAGCAAGTACGATGCGCGCTTCGAACAGCCCGACCGACTCGCACCGTCCGGCTCCAAAGAGCTGTCGGAGCCGGACTTCGGGGGTCCGTGTCAGACCCCCCTTCACCCGTAGCCTTGCGAGTCACACACAGGGGGGACCCATGGGTCCCCCTGCACATGCATGTACGGTGCGGGTTGCACCGACGCGTACCCGCTGTAGGGGGCGCCCTGTTCGCGACGGCACCCATTCAGCTCAATGGGAGCCCGTGTACGCGTCGTACAACCGGCTCCCATTGACTTCTATGGGAAACCGAACCGAATCGGAGTCCGGGCAGCATACAGCCGCATCGTACCTGCTCGGTCAGACTGCAGGAGTCCGGTTCGGTCGGGAAATCTCTCCGGGTCCAGCTCGGTCGGAGAGATTTCCCGTCCCGGATCGGAATCGGCCCCTAAGTATGCGTTACTATCTGTATGAATAAATGAGGTGGTGTGTGTATAACTGTGTAGGTGAGTAAATGGAACTGTGATTGATTCTTTGCATGAGTGACTAGGATGAGTACATAACTGACTAGGATGAGTGCTGGTGTGTCAATGTCTATATAGGTGTATGAGTGCATTTGATAGTGTTCTATTGATCAGTGACTGCATGTATGACTGATTGTATGGGTGAATGGGTACATGTGTGTCTAGACCTAGGAATCACTGAGTGGGTATGTAGTAACTGGTATTAGTGTGTCAATGGTATCAAAAATGGTAGTCTGTATTTTACAGTGAGTGTATCAAAGGTTATATTAGTGTGTGACGAGGTACATCAGATTGTCACATGGATGATGTCATCAGTGATGTAATTCGAGATGTCATCAGTGATGTCATCAGTGATGTCACTGACCATGTCATGAATGATGTAATATGTGATGTCATCAGCAGTGCATTGTAGGCGCGAGTTATAGTTAGCTGAACTAACTATAACAGTGGAATTTCTATGGTTTTGTATGAGTGAAATGTCCAACTAACTATAACGTCCCTGAAACCTATGGTTTTATCAGTGAATTTCTAAGGCTTTTGAAATGCTAATTTCTAACTATAACGTGCCTGAAACCTATGGTTTTTTCAGTGAATTTAAAAGGTTTTTTAAATACTAATTTCTATCTATAACGTCCCTGAAACATATGGTTTTTTCAGTGAATTTCAATGTTTTTTATAATGCTAACTTCTAATTATAATGTTTATTTAACCTATAGTTTTTTCCGACACCCAAGAAGGACACAACACCCACTGCCACAACCCTCAGGACCTCCCCCCCGTACCACCCCTCTCCCTACTGTAATTATTTTTTATTTGTTATTTAAACTATATAATGTCTTCTTGATTTTTAAATATTAAACAACTACATACAGTATGAAAGGGAGCCCAGCCCAGAGCCACATCTGAAGACCAACACATGTCATAGACCTACTGATCAAGCAGCTCCGACACCCAAGAACGCCACAACACCCACCACCACCCCCAGGCCCCCCACTCTACCACCGAGGCAGCGCAGAACAAGACAGCGAACTTTCCGAAAACGGCATGGCCCCTCAGCCACACAATAGCTGAATATTGGGACAGGTGTGAACAAACTATATGTGAAGGAAGCAATTCACCCATGTTTAACAATGCACACAATGTAAAGTGTAGCGGTGATGTGCTGGACACATCTCAGTATGCAGAACACACACCTCTCCATGTGCACAAATACTACTGGTGCTTGTAGCGCTAGGACAGTGGACCTAACCATGTTACGTCAAACACTAGGGAAGATCTCAGTCATGTAGCTGTGTCGTCCCCCCCTGTAAGCATAAGCGTAACCGGAGTGGGCTGGTCCGACGTATGCCACTTCAGCGTAGGAGTGTGAATAAATAGGCCGGAGCTCAGGGCGTGGTTCACTTGTGGGAAGGCCAAAGCGTCTGCCAGGGCGGCGCCCTCACCCTGCCACAAGGCCTCCAACATGACCGCCAGCCTCCTCAGCTGATCGCTGGCTTCCGCCACACAGGCCCCCAGCGGCACAGCACCGCGGACTTATGTCTGTACAAACTACTGCCTTCGATATACAGTGCGGACAGCAAGGCTCACAATTCAGATCGAGTCGCTGATTGCAGATGACGCAGTCCCGTAGGCAAGAGACATTGCTGAAGTCAACAACACATGGCTGTGGGCCCTTCCTGACCGCTGCCCTCCGGCCTACACTGCGGTCAGTAGGGCTCACAATACAGATGGAGTCGAGATTGCTGATGACGCAGTCCAGTAGGCAAAGAGACATTGCTCAAGTCAACAACACGTGCCTGTGGGCCCTTCCTCACCGCTGCCTCCTGCCTCCACTGCGGTGAGTAGGGCTCACAATTCAGAGCGACTCAGCGATTGCAGATGACGCAGTCCAGTAGGCAACAGACATTGCTACCAGTGCGGCCAGCCCGGACCACGCATCATCGCGTGACTGCGCACACGCTAAGTGCTTCAAGTACCACTAACTCTGTGCAGCTCAAGTCAACGCCACGTGGCTGTGGGCCCTTGATGACCGCTGCCTCCGGCCTACAATGCGGTTAACAGGGCTAACAATTCAAGATTAGTGCTGATGCTACTTGTGTAAGAGAGTATAATCGGTTAAGAAGACTGTATGCTCCCAATCTGTGCAGCTCAAGTCAACGTCACGTGGCTGTGGGCCCTTGCTGACCGCTAACTCTGGCCTACACTGCGGTCATCAGGGCTCACAATTAAAATTAAGTCTTGATTCATTAATTACAGAGTCCAGTAGGCAAGTAACTATCACAGGCCTAAAATCTACATAATATCCTTTTAGTATCCTTGCATCAAGAACTTTTTATATCAGTTATAGCTTTAGTACAATCACCAAATTCATCTTCAAGTGCAAACGAACACTCATTAGCAGTCTACACTGTGGGCAGCAGAGCCTCGCAATTTGAATTTTGGACACGTGGTGCCACTAACCCTGTTCAACACAAGCCGCGACATGTGGTGCCACTAACCCTGTTCAACACAAGCGGCGACACGTGGTGCCACTAACCCTGTTCAACACAAGCCGATCACACATGTGGAACTGTGTCCTGAGTCCTGAATGGCAGTGACCCCAAGTCCGTGGCAGCCGACCACAGCACCAGACTACCTTCGATCAGTGAGGCATATTTCCATATGCAAGGCCGGCTACAGGTGGTGGCACTAACCCTGTACAACACAAGGCGCGACACGTGGTGCCACTAACCTTGTTCAACACAAGCCGATCCCACATGTGGAACTGTGTCCTGACTCCTGAATGGCAGTGACCCCAACTTCGTGGCAGCGACCACAGCACCAGACTCCCTTCGATTAGTGAGGCGTATTTGCATATGGAAGGCCGGTGACACGTGGTGCCACTGAACCTGAACTATTCAGGCCGGTGGGGCCACCAACCTATGCACGTGGCCGTGGGCCCTTGCTCACCGCTACCTCTGGCCTACACTGCGGTCAGCAGGGCTCACAATTCAGATACAGTCGCGATTGCAGATGACGCAGTCCAGTAGGCAAGAGACGTTGCTCCCAGTAAAGCGGCCGTCCGCACCAAGCAGCATCACAGGCTCATACATTCTCAATGCTTCTGGTGCCAGTAACTGTGCACTCTCAACTCAACGCCACGTGGCTATGGGCCCTTGCTGACCGCTACCTCTGGCCTACACTGCGGTCATCAGGGCTCACAATTAAAATTAAGTCTTTATTCATTAATTACAGAGTCCAGTAGGCAACTAACTATCACAGGCCTAAAACCTACTGTTGGAACCGGGTTTACCGAGTCCGTCACGGTAGCATGGCGTGAAGCGGGGAAGGCACGCGAAGGCAATGTGTAAGGCAGTTGTGCAGCACACTCTTACTCCTGACTCAGAAATGCGAACGCAATAACATGACACCACACCAGGCTTTTGTATTTAAAATCAAGATCTTTTATAAATAAATTAAGTTGGCATTAGATGAGGCAGATTAATTCAGATCTACATTCAAATTCATTGCATTACTCCATTGGTGCACATTTTAAATAAAGCATCATAGCTCATCAACAATGTAGGCCACTAAGAGGCCGCAGGAATTATCTCCTACACGAAGCACTTAATAATGATCTCAAGGTACGTTAATAAAACAGGGGCCTAGACATGCAGTTCACTTTAGCATATTCAATTACTTAAAAGAAGGCTTTTCACTTTACATTTAAATAGGCCTGCATTAATCTAGGCGCGCCCACATTCAGTACAGTGGGCGTCGCAATTCCAGTACACCTGTAACTTAAAACACTTCAACTCAATTCAATTAAATACTTTCCCCCTGTGGTAAAAGACTTCGCAGTTAAAAGCATGGCCTAGGCAGTAATTACAATAGGCATCTGCAATAAGTTATTAAATACAGTAGGGAACCCTCGACATGTCCAGTATCCTGGGGCTTCAGGAGTGGGGCCACAAGGAACCCCTCCCAAAAAAAACAAGGTGGCCTGGCCCTGGAAGATAGGGGTCCCCGGGGCCAGAAGTGGCCCAGGGGAGGGGGCCACGCGGCCCCCCTCCCTTTTGGAATCATATAAGAAAAAAAATAAAGGCCAGGCCCCTGGGGATGGGGTCCCAGGGGACATAATTGACTCAGGAGGGGGGCCATGTGGCCCCACCAAAAAAAACAGGCTGGCCAGGCCCCCGGGGGATGGGGTCCCCTGGGCCCATAATCAGCTCTTGAAGGGGGCCACGCAAGGCCCCCTTCCCGTTTTTTATTTAATACAAAAACGAAATATGGCTCAAGCCCTGGGAGATGGGGTCCCAGGGCTCAAAAAGTACACAGAAGGGGGGCCACACAGCCCCCCTTCTACAAAATAAAAACAGAAAGCCAGCATCTCGCCGGAGGCCCCGCCTCCCTGCACCACTCTGCAAACGCGCCTCCTGGGCGTTTTGGGTTGGGGGATGAATTCCCTAGAGTCTTATGGGTACTTAGGGGCCAACTAGCCCACCAGGTACGTCCAGTGTTCCACACAGTGGGATTGCTGAGAGGTGGTCCGAGGCCATGCCCCATTTTACACCTCTCTGCAACCGCGCCTCTTGGCGCATTGCTGGTGGGGCGATGAGGTCCTCTGTGTCCTGAGGACCTCAGGACTCAAAGTGGACTTCATCCCCCCGAGCAGCAGTGCTACAGGATCTGCGTTTGCAGGTTGGTGTAAAGGGGGCGTGACCTTTGAGCTACTCTCAGCAAACCAGCTGTATGGAGCTTACTGGAGGTAACAGGAGGGCTAGTTGGCCCCCAGGGACGCCCAGGAGGAAAGGGGACTTCATCCCCCAACCAAGAGCGTGCCAGGAGGCGCGTTTGTAGAGTGGTGGCAAAAGAGGGCGTGGCCTGTGTCCACCTCTCAGCAATCCCACTGTGTGGGTCTTACTGGAGGTAAGAGGTAGGCTAGTTGGCCCCTAACCATCCCCAGCAGTGAAGGGGACTTCAATCTCCATCCAAGAGCTCAGCCAGGAGCGCATTTGCAGAGTGGTGGGCAAAGGGGGCGTAGCTCTGCCATGAGAACTTAGCAATCCTGCTGTGTGGGACTTACTGAGGTAATAGAGGGGTAGTTGGCCTCAAGGATGGCCCTGCGGGGCCAACTACCCTCTTGCTACCCTCCAATAAGTCCCACACAGTGGGACTGCTAAGACATCTTCGGAGGCCACGCCCCTTTCTCTACCACTCTGAAACGCACCTCCGAGCAGACTACAGGATGGGGGATGAAGTCCACTTTACCTCTGAGGACTTTGGGGGCTAAGAAGCCCTCCTGGTACTTCCTGTAAGTCCTACGCAGTGAATCTCCTGGAGCTGGTCGGAGGCCCCAGCACCCTTTCTCCACCTCTCTGCAAACGCGACTACTATTTAAAGAAGCATTTGCAATGTAATAGGTTTCGCATTTGCGAGAGTTAGAGCTTTTGGCGTTGTAAATGTAAAAGTGTTTTAATAATGTTTCTTGGAGTGGAGTGGATGTAGGTTGTGTGTAGTGGAATTATGTATGTTGTGTAGTGAAATTATGTGGATAGAAAGTATGTGGTATTTAGTGTGTAGGAATTATGTAGAGTGGGATTATGTGTTAAGTGGCGAGCAATTGTGTGGCATGATAGTCTGTGTTGTGGAGTTGTAGCCTCAGGTTTAGTCTTCCTCAGCTTTCCATAGAAGCTAAACAATGAACTCAATGAGACAAAAAGAAGGAACCACTGAGGAGCACTTCTGGACCTAGTCAGGAGGTATGAGCAGGGCCACTAGAATTATGTGACTGCTTGGCTGCACTCGACTTTTGCACAATTATACATTTACCGCATTTGCCACATAATCCATCATCTGCTGCATAATTTGCAGATTTGAACAAAAAAACATTGTTTCTAGCTCAAACGGCTCAAACATTACCAAAAATGCAGCGACAAGTGTTACAGCGTGGTGGAAGGCCATGTGCAAACCTAGAATGGTCACCTGTTACTTATTGCTAAATGTGGGTATTAAATTGGTACTAATTGTGTGTAAACCACTCTTGCTTCTTTCTGCGCCTCTCTTGCCTCTTTCTGCATTTCTGTTGCTTCTTTCTGCTACCTTCATGCCTCTTTCACACCACTCTTACCTCTTTCTGCAGCCCTCTTCCCTCTGTCTGCATCTCTCTTGTTTCTTTCTGTATCCCTCTTGCCTCTTTCTCCACCCCACTTCCCCACTTCCCCCTTACTACATTTCTGTTGCTTCTTTATGCACTTCTCTTACGTGTTTCTGCACCTCTCTTGTGTCTTTCTGCACCTCTGCTGCGTCTTTCTGTACCTCTGTTGGTTCTTTCTGCACTTATCTTGCTCTTTCTGCACCTTCGCGCCTCTTTCAGCACCTCTGTTGCTTCTTTCTGCACTTCTCTTCCTTCTTTCTGCACCTCTCCTGCCTCCTTATGTAGCTCTCTTGCTCTTTTATGCACCTCTTTTACCTTTTTCTGTACCGCTCTTGCTTCTTTTTGCACCTCTGTTGGTTCTTTCTGCACTGCTCGTGCGTTCTTTCTGCAGCTCACTTGCCTCTTTCTGCACTTCTCTGCTTCTTTCTACACCTCTGTTGCTTCTTGCAGCAATTCTCTTGCCTCTTTCTGCAATTCTCTTGCTTGTTTCTGCACCTCTCATCTGTCTTTCGGCACCTCACTTGCTTCTTTCTGCACCCCTCTTTGCCTCTTTTTGCACCCCTCTCCCCTCTTTTCTGTACCTCTCTTGCCTCTTTCTGCAACCCCTGTCCCCTCTTTCTGCACCTTTCCTGCCTGTTTCTGCACCTCTCTTGCCTCTTTCTCGTACCTCTGTTGCTTTTTTCTGCACTTCTCTTGCTCTTCTGCACCCTTCGTGCCTCTTTCAGCACCTCTGTTGCTTCTTTCTGCACTTCTCGTCCTTCTTTCTGCACCCCTCCTGCATCTTTCTGTACCTCTCTTGCTGCTTTGTGCACCTCTCCTACCTTTTTCTGCACCCCTCTTGCCTCTTTTTGCACCTCTGTTGGTTCTTTCTGCACTGTTCTTGCTTCTTTCTGCACCTCACTTTCCTCTTTCTGTACTTCTATTGCTTCTTTGTACACCTCTGTTGCTTCTTTCAGCAATTCTCTTGCCTCTTTCTGCACTTCTCGTCCTTCTTTCTGCACCCCTCCTGCCTCTTTCTGTACCTCTCTTGCCTCTTTGTGCACCTCTCCTACCTCTTTCTGCACCCTCTTGACTCTTTTTGCACCTCTATTGGTTCAATCTGCACTGCTCTTGCTTCTTTCTGCACCTCACTTGCCTCTTTCTGCACTTCTCTTGGTTCTTTCTACACTCTGTTGCTTTTCAGCAATTCTCCTTGCCTCTTTCTGCACTTCTCTTGCTTGTTTCTGCACCTCTCTCTTGTGTCTTTCTGCACCTCTGTTGCCTCTTTATGCACCTCACTTGCTTCTTTCTGCACCCCTCCTGGGCCTCTTTCTGCACTTCTCTTGCTTCTTTATACACCTCTCTTGCCTCTTTCTGCTCCTCTCTTGCCTCTTTGTGCATTTCTCTTGCCTGTTTCTGCACTTCCCTTGCCCTCTTCTCTGCACCCCTACTGCCTCTTTCTGTACCTCCTCTTGCCTCTTTGTGCACCCTCTCCTACCTCTTTCTGCACCCCTCTTGCCTCTTTTTGCACCTCTGTTGGTTCTTTCTGCACTGCTCTTGCTTCTTTTTGCACCTCACTTGCCTCTTTCTGCACTTCTCTTGCCTCTTTCTACACCTCTGTTGCTTCTTGCAGCAATTCTCTTGCCTCTTTCTGCAATTATCTTGCTTGTTTCTGCACCTCTCATCCATCTTTCTGGCACCTCACTTGCTTCTTTCTGCACCCCTCTTGCCCCTTTTTGCACCTCTCTCCCTCTTTCTGTACCTCTCTTGCCTCTTTCTGCACCCCTGTTCCCTCTTTCTGCACCTTTCCTGCCTGTTTCTGCACCTCTCTTGCCTCTTTCTGTACCTCTCTGTTGCTTTTTTCTGCACTTCTCTTGCTCTTTCTGCACCCCTCCTGCATCTTTTTGTACCTCTCTTGTCTCTTTGTGCACCTCTCCTACCTTTTTCTGCACCCCTCTTGCCTCTTTTGCACCTCTGTTGGTTCTTTCTGCACTGCTCTTGCTTCTTTCTCGCACCTCACTTGCCTCTTTCTGTACTTCTATTGCTTCTTTGTACACCTCTGTTGCTTCTTTCAGCAATTCTCTTGCCTCTTTCTTCACTTCTCTTGCTTGTTTCTGCCCCTCTCTTGTGTCTTTCTGCCCCTCTGTTGCCTCTTTTCTGCACTTCTCTCTTGCTTCTTTCTACACCTCTCTTGCCTCTTTTCTGCTCCTCTCTTGCCTCTTTGTGCATTTCTCTTGCCTGTTTCTGCACTTCCTTGCCTCTTTCTGAACCTCTCTTGCCTCTTTCTGCACCTCTCTTGCCTCTTTCTGCACTTCTCTTGCTTCTTTCTGCAACTCTCTTGCTTCTTTCTGCACCCTTCTTCCCTTTTTGCATCCTTCTTGCCTCTTTCTGCTGTTCTCTTGCCATTTTCTGCACCTCTCTTGCCTCTCTTTCTGCACCTCTCTTGTCCTTTCTGCATTCTCTTGCTTCTTTCCTCACCTCTGTTGCTTCTTTCAGCAATTCTCTTGACTCTCTTCTGCACTTCTTTTGCTTGTTTCTGCTAACCCTCTCTTGCGTCTTTATGCACCTCTGTTGCCTCTTTCTACACCTCACTTGCTTCTTTCTGCACCCCTCTTGCCTCTTTCTGCACCCCTCTTTTCTCTTTCTGCACCTCTCTTGCCTCTTTATGCATGCCTGTTCCCTCTTTCTGCACCTTTCCTGCCTGTTTCTGTACCTCTCTTGCCTCTTTCTGTACCTCTGTTGGTTCTTTCTGCACTTCTCTTGCTCTTTCTGCACCTCTTCTTGCCTCTTTCTGCACCTCTGTTTCTTCTTTCTGTACTTTTTCTTCCTTTTTTCTGCACCCTTCCTGCCTCTTTCTGTACCCCATTTGCCTCTTTGTGCACCTCTCCTACCTTTTTCTGCACCCTCTTGCCTCTATTTGCACATCTGTTGGTTCTTTCTGCACTGCTTTTGCTTCTTTCTGTACCTCACTTGCCTTTTTCTGCACATCTCTTGCTTCTTTGTTGCTTCTTTCAGCAATTCTCTTGCCTCTTTCTGCACTTCTCTTCCTTCTTTCTGCACCCCTCCTGCCTCTTTCTGCACCTCTGTTGCCTCTTTGTGCACCTCCTGCCTCTTTTCTGTACTTTACTTGCTTCTTTCTGCACCTCTCTTGCCTGTTTTGGCACCTCTGTTGCTTCTTTCTGCACCTATCTTGCCTCTTTCTGCACCTCTGATTTAGAGTTGTTTTAATCCCCTGCCCTATTATGTACTAGGGCCTTACAGGGGAGGTCATGCCAATCACAGGGGTACCCCAACCCATAGTGTACCTTCTAGTGTATGTAGGTGTTTTTACAGTATTCTAAGTGTCTTTCAGCATAGCACTGGCTCACGGGCCTGGTTAGTCAGGAGTCAGTTGCCACCAGTACCAGTCAGCAAAAAGTTGGGGGCACAGGATGAGTTTGCAACAAGGCCTCTTTCTGCACCTCTGCTGGTTCTTTCTGCATATATCTTGCTTCTTTCTGCACCTTTCTTCGTCTTTCTGGACTTCTGTTGCCTCTCTTTCTGCATTTCTCTTGCTTCTTTCTGCACTTTTCTTCCTCTTTCTTCAGAATGTCCTACCTCTGTAGGCATAGTTAGAAATTATCATTTAAAAAACCTTTTGAAATTCACTGAAAAAAACACAGGTTTCAGGGACGTTATAGTTAGTTGGACATTTCACTTATACAAAACCAGAGAAATTTGGCCGCTATAGTTAGTAGAGCTAACTATAACTCGCGCCTTCCGCAATGCACTGCTGATGATGTTACATATTACATCATTCATGACATGGTCAGTGAGATCACTGATGACATCTCAAATGACATCACTGATGATCATCATCCACGTGATAATCTGATGCACCTCCCTCATGCCCTAATATAACCTTGGATACACCCACTCTAAAATATAGACTACCATTTTTGAAACCATAGACACACCAATACCAGTTACTACATACCCACTCACTGATTCCTAGGTCTACACACACATCAACTCCCTTGTTCACCCATACAGTCAGCTCATACATGCAGTCACTCATCAATCACAGCACTATCATATGCACTCATATACCTATACAGGCACTCACACACCGCCACTCATCCATAGAGTTACTCACACACCTAGTCAGTCATGCAAAGAATCAATCACACCCCCATTTACTCACCTATACAGTTATACACACAGCACCTCAACTTATTCATACAGATACTAACACATACTTTCTTCTCTTCTACAATCACTGACACAAGCTTACACACTCATCCATACAGCCACCCTCACAATCACTCACTCTCACCTTATAGTCATTTATATACTCCAACACTCACATATACTGCCTTTTCACATATGTAGTTACTCACACATGTTCCACTGACGACATCCATTCACTCACCAACACACCCATACACACACTCACCCACCCATACAGCCCTTCACAGATGCACTCTTGCACCCTTACACCCAGTGAATCACCCACTCACACATCTATGCACAGAGCCACACACCCCTCACCCACCCACACAGACACTCAGGCACCCATACAGATACTCAGCCAACCAATCAATAACCCATACTCCAGACACTCATGTAGCTACTCACCAACCCATGCAGCCGCTTGCACACCAACTTTGGACAGACTGATACAGACAATGCACACAGTTTAGTCACTAACGCATGCATTCAGTAAGACACTGTTTAATCACTCACTTATACAGTCAGTCACGCACCTACTAAATCATCCCTTCCAGACACTCCATACACCCACTCATTCTTCAATACACCTTGGCATACATATATATATAAACACATTTATGCTTTACAGAACATGCAGTCACTGGATGATGTCATCAGTGATGTCATCAGTGACTGTCATTTGAGATGTCATCAGATTCCCATCAGTGATGTCACTGACCTTTAAAGTCATGAATGATGTAATATGTGGCGTCATCAGCAGTGCATTGGTGGGGCACAGGTTATAAGTTA
>CAWUFW010030733.1:0-16712 GCA_963921515.1 Calotriton arnoldi
GTGTGTAGAGGGATTGTTATGACACCCATGGAGGGATGGGGCTGTCTTTGTGTATAGCTATTAGTCTATAGAGGTTCATTGACTTATTGGTTGGGTGGGAGTCCACACGTGACATGTGGGAGTCCACACGTGACATGTGTGACTCCACTTGGGACATGTGGGAGTCCAAGCGGGCATGATGGGCAGCCTGCTGCTGTTTGATGTCTCTGAGGAGCCCCACTACCTGGCTGAGCTCTCCGGTGCTGGACTGGTACGCATCAGCTATGCGTACCAGTTGTGGGTCTTCATGCACACCAGCAACGTCTGCAAGCAGCGACCTCTGTCTCCCACCCCTCCCACCACCCCTGCTGACATGTGCAGTGTGTGCAGTTGCACGCACAGATAACCCTGGTCCACCTTGGGGGTTGGTGGTGGTGGTGGTGTCCATGGCCCCAGGTTGGTCCAGGGTCACTGCGCTGGTGTTGTTCCTTATTCTGTCCATGTCGGCAGGGATGGTATTCGTGGTGACAGTCGTTGGAGGGTGGGTGCAGGGGGTGCAGCTGGTGGACCTGCTGGTGCTGCAGCTGGTGGTCCTGCTGGTGCAGCATGTTGACTTGCACCGGATGTGCCAGGTTGTTCATCGTCCGAGGAGGACAGAGGCTGTACGACGCCAGTGAGCTCGGCATCCTCTTGAGCCTGGGACTGGGACTCCTCAGCGTCTGCTGCTGTGTCCCTATCATCACCTGTTTTTGGGAGACACAAACAATGTATGTCATGTTTCTGCAGGCATCAGTGGTTGACACACCTGACAGTTGTGACTGTGCCTCGGGGTGCGGGCCTGTACATTGTATTGTCCTAAGTCGTCACAGTCAGGGGTTGATATTGGTGTGGCACATTGTCCTGCATTATTTGGGCATTTCTATGTGTTCTCTGGGGTGTGAACATGGTCTGCATTGATTGTGTTTGGTTGACAGCCAGACCTCCTGCCCACCCACCCACCCACCCAGTCAGTTATCCCACCATGGAACGTGCTTGCATTGCAGGGAGTGTAAGTTGTCTCTCAGGATGTCAGTCAGTGGTGTCCTGCTGTTTGTTGGTGCACAGTTGGCAGCAGGGCCTTGTGCTCCCCACAGCAGTAGCCAGTGTCAGCCATCTTGTGAGTCCTTCTCCACTCCCTGTGATGTGAGCATGGTTCAGGGTGGTGTTGATGGGCCAGTTGTGAGGCTGAGCAATGTCTGTGACTACGACTCCCATCATGCTATTGCCTCCACCCCCTTCCCAGCATGCCCATGCTTCCTTCCTTTTGACTCTGCTTCCCTGTGGGGTGGGCTGGCTGTGCTGACAGGATGGCTGGGAGTGTTGTCCTGGCAGTTGTTTGGCTAAGAGTCCCAAGAGTGTCCCTGTGCTTCACACAACATAAGCCAGGGTGGTGGTGCTTTGTGGGATCTTGTGTTAGGATGGAGGGCATTGCATTCTACCAGGTGGGTACTGTGGAGTTTGTGTTGGGGGGGGTGTGAGGGGAGGTGCTGGTGACTATAGTCAGTGCTGCAAGTCCCCCTTCCCACCCAGCCAGCCAGATATCCCACCATGGAACGTGCTTGCATTGCAGGGAGTGTAAGTTGTCTCTCAGGATGTCAGTCAGTGGTGTCCTGCTGTTTGTTGGTGCACAGTTGGCAGCAGGGCCTTGTGCTCCCCACAGCAGTAGCCAGTGTCAGCCATCTTGTGAGTCCTTCTCCACTCCCTGTGATGTGAGCATGGTTCAGGGTGGTGTTGATGGGCCAGTTGTGAGGCTGAGCAATGTCTGTGACTACGACTCCCATCATGCTATTGCCTCCACCCCCTTCCCAGCATGCCCATGCTTCCTTCCTTTGACTCTGCTTCCCTGTGGGGTGGGCTGGCTGTGCTGACAGGATGGCTGGGAGTGTTGTCCTGGCAGTTGTTTGGCTAAGAGTCCCAAGAGTGTCCCTGTGCTTCACACAACATAACCCAGGGTGGTGGTGCTTTGTGGGATCTTGTGTTAGGATGGAGGGCATTGCATTCTACCAGGTGGGTACTGTGGAGTTTGTGTTGGGGGGGTGTGAGGGGAGGTGCTGGTGACTATAGTCAGTGCTGCAAGTCCCCCTTCCCACCCACCCAGCCAGCCAGATATCCCACCATGGAACGTGCTTGCATTGCAGGGAGTGTAAGTTGTCTCTCAGGATGTCAGTCAGTGGTGTCCTGCTGTTTGTTGGTGCACAGTTGGCAGCAGGGCCTTGTGCTCCCCACAGCAGTAGCCAGTGTCAGCCATCTTGTGAGTCCTTCTCCACTCCCTGTGATGTGAGCATGGTTCAGGGTGGTGTTGATGGGACAGTTGTGGGGGGCAATATGTGTGACTGCGACTCCCATGATGCTATTGGCTACACTGACTTGGCCAGCATACACAGAATTCCTTCCTTTGAGTGGTCTTCACTGTGTGTTGGTGTTGTTGTGGTGGCTACATGTGTGGATGTGTGTGTTAGTTCTATTTGTGCCACTGCCTAGCTGTAGTTGTGGTTGTGTTTGTACATGTGTTGGCACAGTTGGATGTGACTTTTTTGATGGCATGTGTTGTGTTTATCTGACTGACATACACATTTTGGGATGATTCTGTTCTAGTTGCTGTGTAATTGCTATGTGTGCATGGTTTGACTCTCCCCTTGACAGTGATGTGTGTGTTTTGTGGCAGTTTATTGTGTACATTTGTTGTGTACTCACCAGGCTCTGGGATGTCCTCTAGTCCATATATGCTCACTGGCGGTAGGATGGCCCGCACCTTCTCCTCCCAGGGCCTGAGGTATATTGGCTTGGCAGGAGGGCCACTGCCGGTGTGTTGGCTGTTGATGTAGTCTTGCTTCAGCAGTTTCCGTACCCTCCTGCGCACGTCATACCACCTGTTCTGGATGTCGGTCTTTGTGCGCCGACATGGTGATTGGGCGTTCACCCTGTTGATGATCCTCTCCCACATCTTGGTTTTCTGCGACATGGGGGTCTGTTGGACCAATGTGCCAAACAGCTGTGGCTCTACCCTGAGGATCTCGTCTACCAGGACTTCCAATTCACAATCTAGGAACTTGTGATTCTTCTTGGGGGCATGGTGATGGGTGGTGATGGTGGGTGATGTGTGTGTTGGTGTGCAGGTGAGGGTGTGTGGGTGTGTGTTGTGCTGGGTGTATGTGAGGTAGGTATTTGTTGGTGTGCTGCTGGTGTGTGGCTTGTGTGAGGGATGAGCTGTGGGTGTGTGGTTGCTTTCTCTTGGGTGCTGGCAGTGGAATGGCATTTGCAAAGGCTCATGGTAGTGATTTGTGTCCTTTATATAGGTGGAGTTGTGGGTGTGTCTTTGTTCTCTGTCCCCACCCCCCAGTATTTATTGGCTTGGTAATTGCTTGTTTGGGCTTTTTTTGGTTGATTTTTCCTTTGTGCTGTTTGTGTATGTTGGAAACGTTCTTGTGACCGAGTCGGACCCTGCATTGGTCTCGTACGGTGTTTTCCGTTTCGTTCACGCTGTGTTTGTGCAGTTTTGTATGCTGCGTACGCGTCGGTCGCGGTGTATTGTGTTGCTTCGGCTCGGTTTTGTATGCGTGTCGGTCGTACGGCTTGTCCTCCGTCCGACTCGGTCGTGTTTTTCGCGCCTTGCATCGTACTTTGCGGGTTGGAGTTGGCGGGTACGATTCGGTCGGATTTGTTCCGGGTGCGTGTCGGTCGGTTGGATTCGCGTGTTTTTCCGGCCGGATTGCTATTTTCCGAGCGGCTCGGTCGGTCGGCTTGGTTTCCTGACGTGTCGGTCGGATTTATCGCGGCTTGCATCGTACTTGGCGTGTCGGGCGCCACTGGTACGTGTCGGTCGGTATTTTTTCCGGATCCGAGTCGGTCGGTGCTTTTTCCGGCCCGAATCGGAATCGACCCCTAACTTGTGTGTGTGGCAACATTTCTAATTGAGTCGTAAAACATTTTATTGATGAACACTCAAAAAAAATCATCATTCCCTTATATAAACGTCATCAATTTCTGTCACGTTTCACTTAGGTATTTTTCCTCTGGCAGTGGTCACCAGATTAGGAAGGTGTGAGAGTGATATTAACGGTGGAATAATCAGAGCTAGCTACAAAGTGGAGGAAAATGACATCTTGTTCTCAACACAGAATCTTCAAGAACATGCACATTTTATGTAGCTCAATTGCGAAATCATCAGCAGTAATTGCAACTTGTTAATATATGAGCCTTGCTGTAGGGAAAGACTTAACCAGTTCAACTTGATTAAAAAAGAAGCGAAAACATAATTACTTAAAATTAGGATTAAACTAACTACTTCGTTTATTAATAAAATACATTATCTTTCAGTGGATTTGGATATTGGCGTAATAAAATATTTCTAAGCTTGAAACTGTGTATTTATTTATAGAATGATTTGTTACAGAGGTTAATAAACCACCTCATTTATCTTTTCAGTAACTTTTGAGAGCCTAATTGGTGAACGTTAAGTGATTTTTCAGATACGGCTGTACGCATTGTAAACTTTCTTATCCAATTTTTAAATTCTCTATATAAATTAAGTGATTGCCGAGAGCAGCTGATGTGTATTGCGAATAAATGTATACATTTATTAAACTAGTTTAATTTTTTATGTTAAAGTCATTATGCATGGTTTCAGTCTTAAGCAGCATATTATCGATTTTTTTCTCTCCAGGAAACTGCATACTCTCAACTAAATCCCCTCCAATGAATATATGTTAATACAGTCTATAGTACCACGAACTTGCCTGGAACACAATTTCATAGCCCATTGAAAGTCAGAAGCAATTACTTGCCTTAATGAAGTCCCTAATAAGTCATACAGCTGTTTCTATAGCAAGATCAGGAATGCAGCTTCATTGACAGACAGCATGCAATCTCAAACTCATCCAGGAAGTCATTAGGCAAGGGTCAGTAACAGAGGAACGCCCTTAGTTCCGGATTTTCTTTACTACAGACACATTCATCACAATCTCACTGGGACATAACTTATAAAAAAATGAACACAAATGAAGTCTAATCACCATTTTGAAAGGCCTTCGGACTTGGTGATGTGCTGCTATCACCTCACTGTGAGACTTTGAGCCTCATACACGGTGTCACTGAAGTGTCACCAGTGGCGGATGGTGGATTTGAAAAGTGGTGGAGTGGAAATTCAAGATCTGAGTTGTAGTGCACGAGCTAGCATTGACAAAACTGAAAGGGGGGGGGGGGGGTGGTAGGCTCGGACTAGAATTTCAAGAAAATGTATATGAAAAAAGCCAAATGTGTACCTTTAATAATTAGTCTGTTTTCAAACTGCCCTACAACACCTGAGCATATACTGACATACTCACATCCCAGTCTTACCAACCAGCAGCCCAATCTGTAAGGTGATTACTCAGGCTTTGGGGACGAAGACGGCCCCATTTTTACATAAAAGAATGACAAACACGAATGCCTTCGAAGGCTGCCACATTCAGATTTGTGCCCTTCAGACCCTAGTTCAGAGGAGAGCAAATCAACTATTCATCAAAGTATGGGTGGACTTTCATGTCTTTGGTGTGTATGGACCCCAAGAAGGCGATGCAGAAGGATGTATCTTAAAAAGCAGCATCCCAGAACAGCAATAGCGGTGGGATTGGCTAATAGGTAAGTGGAGTAAACCATTTTGAAAGGCATAAAACCTAGTAGACATTTTCATTGGTTATCAAGAGCAGCCAGTGTACAGTACCCACTGATCTAAAAAAATATGCCCCAAGCAGCAAAAAACATTTTCTCTGCCACCTGACCCATCAGAGGACCCGGACTATCCTGGCATAGTTAGGGTGATGGGTTGTTTCTACACGGACAAAGGATGAATCTTTAGTGGAGATGAAACCCTTGCTTTTTAGACTATCTCTGACAGCAATTTCAACAAGTACTCGATTAAAAGAAAAGTGGCATAAATGCATTGCTTAGAAATGTATATCTAACTGAAATGTTAACGCACCACAATCCTTTTACTCATTTAATGTAAATGATGACCAGCAAGTGATTTTGTGATGTGTGTTATTTTCACTTCTGAATCGTTTATTCTACTTGCTTGTGGGAGAAGTCAGTGCAGGATCTCACAGCAGGCAAGCTGGCTAACTATTATAAATTAACTGAGCAAATAGTTTGAAGCAATTAATGAAATACATAATACTAATGCAGATCAACCCTCCTGTAGTGACAGTAATTCGCAAAATAATTACATCAACGTGTCTCTCCATTGACATATACACCATAAGACAGCGAGAAATCTGTTTGTGAAGATAATTATTAATTTTTGCAGTTTTATATAGAGCGAACTCGACCCGAAGTTATTGGAGTGTTTTACAATTACACAAGAACAAATTCATTTTTATGTTTTAGGCGTGGGGTGATTATGTAACTTGCCCAGAATCACAGGATGTTGAGCCGACCCCCCAGACTCGAACCTGGTTCCAAAGAGGGCAGCTTTCGCCCCGACACATCCTCTCCCCAAGTAGATGTGTAGATATTCTTAGGGCCAAACGACTTTTTATGTCCCCAATACAATGAAATATGTTGACATTAATTCAGTTGCGCAGTTAACAAAACATTGCTCCATACATAAGTGATAAATTAGAACCATTAACCAGATACAAACAAATCACCATGTAAACGTAGTCCTGAAAATGTTGCACCTTTTTCTGGGCTAAAACAACTTGTCACCTCATTCCAATCTCAGTAATACCATCATACATCTAGTGTCTGTAAACCTGTTTTTGATGAATTTATCACAGTTCATAACTCTCTCAATTGTGTTTATTTTAGGATTTCATGTCGTAGCTGCAAAATCCTATTTGGTGTTAGCCTGGATGCATGTTAGTACACAATCTGTTTGCGTGGTTGAAACAGTGGTTTCCATTTGCCAACCCAGGGCCGGATCTAGGGCGGTGTGATCGGTGCGACCGAGTGTTGTGTCTTGTTTATACCAGCGACCGCACCAGGCGCTGATTTCGGGTGGAGGCATCATGTTTCCAAGCATATCATGGTTTTAAAAGCACCTGCTGCTGCGTTCCTTGCCTAAAGCAATTCTTAGGCAACAATAAAAATGTCAAGATAACTCTGATGTTTCATGTTCTTCCTAGAGAGAGATTGGAGGCTTGTCTACTGGAAGTTTTGACTCATGGTAAGGTAGCACAGAGGGTTAATATGCCTGCTGCAAAGATTGTGTACCATTCAGATCACAAAGTGCATATAATATAAATAGATCATGGGGTTACTGCTTTTGTCTGGGAGATCCTTTGTTACTTGCAGTTTATAATAGAACAGCGAACTATTAACTGTCATTAAAGAGCTGCAAGCAAACTGCAAGGTATAGATTAGAGTGTTATTCTTTTGTAATCCTAATGTTGAAAAAGGGTTAATTTGGATAGAATGGTGTTACATTTTAAATTCTTAGTTTGTGCTTCTCCAGACCAAGCCCTCTTAAATTATCCTGCCTACCAGTATGGGCGACATGTGGCTCCTACACCTTGTTGTCCTCTGTCTTATATAACATTTCCTATACAGTGATTTACACACCTATGATTGATTGTCTCTGTGCAGTGTGTGTGGTGTAAAGTGCTCTAACACCCTACACTGGTGTGAGTGGCAGCGGCACTAAAAATCTAATTAAATGCATCTGAGAGAGAGCGGTTATGGAGACTTGAGGGGCACTGTTAAAGGGTGGTAGTGGGGAAATCCGTGGTGGAGGTCATCATTGGGGGCGCCAACAAACATTGTCGCACTGGGCGCCACCAGCACTAAAGCTGGCCTTGTGTCAACCTTGTTTTCATTTGGAGAACCCTCAGCAAAGATTAGCATGTCATTACAAAAGAGCAGTAAATTAGCATGCAACGGATCTACCCTTAAAAAGAAAATGCCTACACATGCACAGATGTATATACACACGCACACACACACAGTCACACACACTTACCGTCACCCACTCAGCACTAATAATATTTAACTTCTTCCGTTTAGAAGAGGTATACCATGGGACATAAAGAATAGGCATTGGTAAATGCATTAGGTTTCACCTATTTGCTTAATAATAAGCTTTTTTGATGGAAGTTGTAGCTTGGTGAATAGTTGTACAATATAAGTTACTGAAAGTCTGTTCAAGTGTTGTGACTTGTTTATTCCAGGCACTAGACAGCCAGCTCTAGGGAAAATCTGAAGTGTTGAGGATAGGAAAGAAGAACAAAATGGCAAAGCAAAGTCTACACTGTCCTCTTTGCAGAGAACACTTGCAAAACAGAGCAGCTGCAACGTCATAACATAAAGAAAGCCTGTTGATTTCCAAGGGCAAAACTGCGATCAAAGCTCCTAAACTCACAGATTCATCGTTAATACAACTGGCACAGCATGAGGTCGGGTTAACTCCCTAGCAGGACTTGGGTTCAGCTAAAGAGCACAAGGAAGCTGCAGTGCTATCTATCTGAGAGAGCGACTGATCCAACTGTCCTGCAGAGACCAGAAAAATGGGGCTAAATAGAAACAAAAGTGATGTTTATATAGCAGTTTTTACCGGCTTCTCCACCCACCACCCTCACTCAAAAGTGACAAGAATGCAGCACACCATGCACACTTGCTGTGTGGACCCATTGTAAAATGGTTAACCGGGCACTGAGACACCCCAAAACCTGTTTCTATAAATCGGTCTAAGGAAGGTGTACATAAGCCGTTGAAAAACGGGCCAAATACTGCAAAAGAAGTGAGGAGAGCCTTTTGCATCTCGCAGCATCCTGCCTTAAGGACCTTTGCAGGAGGGTGCAGCTATGCAAAAAAAAGATGTATGTTGGCTTGATTGGTCTGACGATCTCAAGGTAAATGTGCACATTTAAAAGGCAGTGGCCTGCAAGAGCAGGGACTTTGTGCTGAAGTGAAGTGACCCATTTATTGAGGGACTTGCATTCGACCCTATGAACTATGCCTGATTGGGTGAAGGTGCCCTAGAACTTTTTGGGACTTATTTGTTGGGTACAGGGGTTGAAGAACTATTTTTATCTGGAGGCTTTTATGGTGTAGTAAGTTTTAAATTGTTACCAACACAATGCATGTAGATCCATATATATATATATATATATATATATATATATATATATATTATCTACTGGCGGTCGCCAGTAGATAGTTATAGTTAGGACCTATTATCCATAGGAAATCCGCGACATTCTATTTGAAATAACTCTTGCGCCGGTTGACGAATATTCGCGAAAGCTTCCAACTTGTTGGGGCGCTCCGCTCCGCTCCTACCCTGAAAGTCTCAAGTTGATTCGTCAAGCGGGGGCCGAGAAAAAAGGGGGGTCCCAAAACGCGTTTTCCCCATTCATTTTTCCATAGGAACCTTTAGTCGCAGCTACAGCCCGAACTGCTGAACGGAATTACACCAAATTTGGCAAAGAGGTAGCCCTTGGTTCAGTGTCGTGCCTTTTGCTTAAATGGTGTAAATCCGTTCAGTAGTTCCTGAGAAAATCAAAAGTAAAGTCACATATATATCTATGGGCGAGTAGGGTCCGCGTATCCTGAGCGCACCCTGCGCGCACCGTCCCGATCACGAGCTGCATGCTAATTGGCTGTCAAGTGGCTGTCAACACTCCAAATCAGGAAGTGTTGGCAGCCATTTTGTCCCTCGGTAGAACCAAGGGACAGAAACAAGTGCGCAAAGCGCAAAAAGGGGGCAGGGTAGAAACACCCTGACCCCCTAGGTCTGCTCAGGGGGTCCCACAAGGACCCCCTGGGCAGAAAAAAGCATTTTTCTTTTTTTTTAAACGGCGGGATGCGCTTAGGGTGCGCGGATCCCGCCGCTTAAAAAACAAAAAGCACAAGAAACAAGTGCGCAAAACGCACAAAGGGGGCAGGGTAGAAACACCCTGACCCCATAGGTCTGCTCAGGGGGTCCCACAAGGACCCCCTGGGCAGAAAAAAGCAAAAAAAAAAAAAAAAAAAAGACCGGCATTATGCAGAGGCCCGCCCCCTCCCTGCAGCAGTCTGCAAACGCGCCCCCTGGCGTGTTTTAAGAAGGGGAAGTAATTCCCCTTGAATACTGGGGGTCCCTGGGGGCCAACTAGCCCACCAGGAACCTCCGGTATGCGCCAGGGGGCTGCGTTGCAGAGAGGTGTACAGAGGCCACGCCCCTTTTACACCTCTCTGCAACGCAGCTCTGTGGCGCTTTTGGAGGTACATGGTGGGCTAGTTGGACTCCAGGGACCCTCAGTATTCAAGGGGACTTAATCGCCCAACTTAAAACTCGCCACGGGGCACGTTTGCACAGTGGTGAAGGGAGGGGGCGGGGCTTCAGGTGACGTGTGCAAACAGGCCCCGTGGCGCATTTTAAGATGGGGAATGAAATCCCCTTCAATCCTGAGGGTCCCTGGGGGCGAACTAGCCCACCAGGTACGTCCAGAAAGCGCCACAGAGCTGCGTTGCAGAGAGGTGCAAAAAGGGGCGTGGCCTCTGAACACCTCTCTGCAACGCAGCTCCCTGGCGCATACTGGAGGTACAGGGTGGGCTAGTTGGACCCCAGGGACCCTCATGATTCAAGGGGACTTAATCCCCCAACCTAAAACGCGCCACGGGGCGCGTTTGCACAGATGTCACCTCAGGCCCCGCCCCCTCCCTTCACCATTGTGCAAATATTCCTCTAAAATCAGCCGAACTACGAATTCCGATTTACTCACCTGTTATCAGGAGAGACCTCAGTGCTGCATCTTTCAGCCCAGTACTGATCCTGAAAAGTAATTTTAACCGTACTTACCAGTAACTTGAATTTCCTTCCATAGGATATCATTGTCTGCTTTTTGCTGAAAAAGTTTCTAAGTGTCGATTTTTGAAACATACAAATATTCCTCTAAAATCAGCCGAACTACGAATTCCGATTTACTTACCTGTTATCAGGAGAGACCTCAGTGCTGCATCTTTCAGCCCAGTACTGATCCTGAAAAGTAATTTTAACCGTACTTACCAGTAACTTGAATTTCCTTCCATAGGATATCATTGACTGGTTTCACTTGGAAATTCTTCTAAGTGTGGAGTTTTGGAACTTTATAATATTCCTCTAAAATCAGCCGAACTACGAATTCCGATTTACTCACCTGTTATCAGGAGAGACCTCAGTGCTGCATCTTTCAGCCCAGTACTGATCCTGAAAAGTAATTTTAACCGTACTTACCAGTAACTTATATTTCCTTCCGTAGGAATCCATTGTCTGGTTTTCAGCAGAAAAGTTTCAAAGTGTTGATTTTCACAAACTACAAATATTCCTTAAAAATCGCCTGTTTGACTTAAACGCATTCTGTCAACTGTTTACAGGAGATGCACCAGTGCTGGATCCAGGATCCACCACTGAGTAAGAAAAAGTAACGATAACACTACTTACCTGCTAAGTGAATTTCCTCCCATAGGATAACATTGGTGATTCTATGTGAAAAAGTTTCTAAGTGTCAACTTTTAAAATACAATAATATTCCTTAAAAATCACTACTGTAACCAAAACGCTTTTACTCAACTGTTTACAGGAGATGTCCCAGGACTGAATCTAGGATCCAGTCCTGTGGTTAGAAAAGTAATCCATAAAGTAACTAATTGCATTTAGCTAGAAATTCACATTGAGCTCAATGTTGCATTGTGTTTGAAATTGTGTTGCCCATTGCAACAACTGTAACTACTGTACTTAAAAGTCTATTGCCTATTTGCAAAGTATTTAAACTAAAGTAATTCATTCTGAGAAAGTATATTTTGTAATGTAATGTATAATGTAATTACAATGTAATTTAAAAAATAAAATATCTAAAAATAAATAGTTTAAAAAAATGTAGTAAATCAGTATCAAAAAAAAAAAAATATAACAATTAATACATTTAAAAATTGTCATTTACAAAACCTTTGAAATTCACTGAAAAAAACCATAGGTTTCAGACATGTTATAGTTAGGAATTAGCATTTAAAAAACCTTTGAAATTCACTGAAAAAACCATAGGTTTCAGGCTTGTTATAGTTAGGAATTAGCATTTTAAAAACCTTTGAAATTCACTGAAAAAACCATAGGTTTCAGGCCTGTTATAGTTAGGGTTTAGCATTTAAAAAACCTTTGAAATTCACTGAAAAAACCATAGGTTTTAGGGAAAGTTATAGTTAGTTGGACATTGCACTCGTACAAAACCCGTGAAATTCCCCCGTTATAGTTAGTTCAGCTAACTATAACTCGCTCCCCCGCAATGCACTGCTGATGACGTCACATATTACATCACTCATGACATGGTCAGTGACATCACTGATGACATCACTGATGACATCTCAAATGACATCACTGATGACATCATCCATGTGAGAATTTAATGCATCTTCTCACACCCTAATATAACTTTTGATACACCCACTCTAAATTACAGACTGCCATTCTCAAAACCATACACACTCCAATACCAATAAGTACATACCCACTCACTGATTCTTAGGTCTACACACACACATCTACTCACTCACCCGTACAGTCACTCATACTTACAGTCACTCAGTACAGGACTATCATATGCACTCATACACCTATATAAACACTCACACAACGCAACTCATCCATAGAGGTACTCACACACCTAGTCAGTCATGCAAATAATTAATCACACTCCAATTTACTCACCTATACAGTTATACACACCAGCTCACTTATTCATAAAAATACTAGCACATTCTTACGCTCCTATGCAATCACTGATGCAAGCACACACTCATCCATATAGCCACTCTCACAATCACACACTCTCACTTATAGCCATTTATATACTCCAACACACATATATACTGCCTTTCACATATGTAGTTACTCACACATGTACCACTGAGATATACATTCAATCACTAACACACCCATACACACACTCACCCACCCATACAGTCCATCACAGACGCACTGTTGAAACCATGCACCCAGTGAATCACCCACTCACACATCTATGCACAGAGTCACACACACCCCACCCACACAAACACTGAGGCACCCATATAGATACTCAGAGAACCAATCCATAACCCATATAGACACTCATTTAGCTAGTCAGAAACCCATGCAGCTGCTTGCACAACAACAGACAGACGGATACAGACATTCACACAGTTTAGTCACTCACCCATGCATCCAGTAAGATACATTTAATCACTCACTTATAGACTCAGTCACGCACCTACTAAATCATCCATTCAGACGCTTATACACCCACTCATTCTTCAATACGCCTTTCCCTATATATATTAAACATATTTAAACTTTACAGAAACACACAGTCACTGGATGATGTCAGTGATGTCATCAGTGATGTCACTGACCATGTCATGAGTGATGTAATATGTGACCTCATCAGCAGTGCATTGCGGGGGCGCGAGTTATAGTTAGCTGAACTAACTATAACGGGGGAATTTCACGGGTTTTGTACGAGTGCAATGTCCAACTAACTATAACTTTCCCTAAAACCTATGGTTTTTTCAGTGAATATATATATATATACAAATGTGAAAATATACATTAATCTAAAAGGCAAAAAACCGCAACGTATATCAGAAAAATATGTTATACTCTATTTCGTTATTTATCTATAACATTGGTATTTAGAGGGACTTCATTTCACATAGTGCCTTGTGACCTTTACTGAAACCACAGTCTGACCGCATGGTTTGAGTTGGAGTTTACAAGCTAATCATGTGGGTACATGGGCTAAACAGATGTAACAGCATCCGTCCTATCACCCTGTCTTGAATCGATGGATACCCAGGAATTCTGATTATTTTAAAGATACATGGAAATTAATAAAGGGTCTAGTGCCCAAAATATAAAACATGTTGATCAATCATGTGGGTCAGCACGAGACAGTAACGCATCATGTCAACTAAATACATCTATCACACTGTCTTTTGGCGATGAAAAACCAAGAATTCTGATTCTTTAAAGGATATACCGAAATTGATGCAGGGTTTAGTGTCCCATTTTTTTCCAAAATGTAGAAATGAAAAGATAAATCATGCTGATCTATCATGTGGGTCAGCACGATATAGTAACTCATCATATCAACTAAATACATCTTGCAAATTTGGCAATAATAGCCAGGTATTCCAAGAAGAGGTTCCACACTGGTGTTACTACTTCGTGCAGTTTATCCCTGAGTCCGTAATGTTCCTCCATGTAACTATAGCTCAGTAATAAATCTAAAGCTAGACAAGATTAGATAAAAAGTTCATTCAAAGCTACCAATCTCTATTTAATGCCTCATTCATTCATATTCTGTATCCTCAAAACAATGTTTTAATCTAAACATAACCCCACCCTGTTAGAAATGGGGGTCTCTAGTTGGCAGAGGTAGGTACCTTTGTCCAAATAGGGACCCTTGCTTCTAGTCATGGTAAGGGGCATACACACTTTAGATAACCCCTGCTCACCCCCTTGGTAGCTTGGCACGAGCAGACAGGCTTATCCCAAAGGCAATGTGTAAAGTATTTGTACCAACACTCACAGTAACATAGTGAAAACACCACAAATGGACACCACACCAGTTAAGAAAAATAAAATATCTTTATCTAAACTTAACAAGATCAAAACGACAAAAATCCAACATACACAGTTAAAAATATGACTTTCAAAAGCTTTCAAGAACTTGTACCACAGAAAACTATGGATGCGTGACTTTTACACAAAGTACCTGTAGTTGCGTCAAAATTTACAAGGCCAAACAGCCGCAGAGTGAAGAAGTGTTGAAAACAAAGAGATGCATCAGTTCTTGAGACCTTGGGAAGGTGATGCAACAGTTCTGCTGCACGCAGGAGAAGTGATGTAGGGGGAATTGATGAGTCGATTCTTCGTGACGGTTCCGGTACGCAGGTGATGCGTCGGGAAAACTTGTCGCACAGGTGCGATGAGTGGGAATCCAGGATGCGTCGGTAATCGAGGCGACCCCTCGATGCATCGATTCTTGCAGCGGCGACAGGTGCTGCGTCGGTTTTTGTAGCGGCACGGCGATACGTGGAAATTCTTCTCACACCGTGGAGATGCGTCAGAAAAACAGCAGCAAGAAGAGCGATGCGTCATATTCTTCAAGTTTCTTCTCTCTTCCAGCTCCCAAACAGCAGCAACAACCTCCAAAGGACCAATACTGGCACAGGCACCTCCTGGCAGGTCAGAATTCACAGCAGCAGAGTTCAGGGAAGCTGGGGGTGAAGTCTTTTGTGTCCCTGAGACTTCAGAACAGGAGGTCAGGACACACAGGCCCTTGGAGATCTCCTTCAAGCAGGGGACACAGCACACAGCAAAGTCCTTCTCCTTTCCCTGGCAGAAACAGCAACTGCAGGCCAACCCCACACAGCACATAGCAAGGGGGCAGTATTTCCCCTCAGTCTCTCCAGCTCTTCTCCTTGGCAAAGGGTCCTCGAATTCCAGGGATTATCTAAAAGTCTGGGGTCTGGGCCCCTCTTTTTATACAGTAAATCTCTTTGTTCTCTCCTGGGCCAGAGCTCTGAGCGCAGTCCAAACCAGTTCTGGGGGGCACTTTGCAAGTGCACAACAACATCCATTGTCAGTGTGAGCCCTGGCTCCAGACACACCACAGGGGGGAGGAGCCATTATTGTGGAAGGCAGGCAGAGCCCTATTCAGGTTGAGATTCAAAAGAAAAATGGACGGTCCAGAGATCCTGATTCTGGATATGAATTCCTAAAATGCCAGAGGAACTTAGCTCGAGGCTCTGGACCTTTCCAGCCTCATATTAGCAAATGATAGTAGGGGTGTAAGCAATGCTATAGCCTCCCATCGATACGAACACCAATCAGTTACTGATTGGTGTTCGTATCGATGGGAGGCTATAGCCATTTTTCCTGATATTGGAAGCCTATACTATACAGTGCATATTGCCAGGATGAATCTGGGATCCCTTTATCAAGAGTCGAGAAGACTATTAGTATGATGGAACTGAAATTCTGAAGACTTGGATGTTACTTTTATGATACCTTGAGGAAATTTGGAATGTATTGAATTGTCGTCTGACTTCATGACTCCTGAACATAATGATTAGGTACTGCATATTTATCACCTGATTTAGCCTTGAGAAAGCCCTGGCTCTACCTGCCACATAGGGTGAAACACGTGACGGCTGTTCCCTTTCTCAAAAAAACTCTATAAAAAAAGTTAAAAAAGAGTGAAATGGTTCTATAAAGCGGTGAATGGAAATACAAAATAAATACTTTCACTCAAACCAACTTGGACTATTGGGTTGTGTCATAAAAAAGGAATTATCCTATTGACTAAAACAGATCTTTTGGAAGGGAGGAACATTGCTTACACCCCTACTCTCACAGCCCTATTCAGGTGCAGGTGCTACTCCTCCAACCACTCCAAATGCAGTCCAGGCCTATTCAGCCTAGCGCTGACTCATCCAGACTCTCTGGAGCCACTGTACATCCCCAGCACCTGTCACTCCAAAGCCAGCCAGTCAATACACATCCTAGCAGAGGCATACTGGATGGCTAAGCAAGAAAATACCTACTTTCTAAAAGTGGTATTTTCGAACACAGAATGTAAAAATCAACCTCACTAAAAGATGCATTTAAACATTCTGAGTTCAGGCATACTAAACTTTATTTTCCGATCTGGTTCCTAGGGGCAGTTATGCTTATGAGATGTTATAAGCAAACTCCCCATTCTATCCTATGTAAGTAAGTA
>CAWUFW010030734.1:0-16711 GCA_963921515.1 Calotriton arnoldi
TCCCTCAGGCCCCCAGTGCACAGGTGCCCCCACCACACCCTGCCCCAGGTTCCCCCACCCACAGATATACCATCCCCAAGAGGATCAGGCCTTCTCCCCTGCCACTTGCTCTCCCAGCACCACACCCCCGCTGCGCTTGTCTGTGCCACTGATGTGGTGAGGGTGTCCTCCCCCTCTGTCCAACCCACCTTGCCTGTTCCCCATTCTCCTCCCCTGGAGGTAGGCACTGCAGTGGAGTCCACTACCGCCCTGTCTGACTTGGGCACTGCAGTGGCGGACCTGTCCACCCCATCAGCAGGGTCCACTGCAGTTGTGCCGGCACCCACGACATCTGAGTCATGCCCCCAGTTGTGCCGGCACACACCATGTCAGACACCTCCACTGCAGTTGTCAGTGGCTCTCCAGCACCCACCACCCCTTCCCTGACTCCCCTGGTGAGCCCTGATCCTGTCCCTGTGTGCCTGGCCTGCCCCCGGTTGCCCCTCCTAGTGGATTGTCCCTGGTTTTGTGCAGGCATGCGTAGGGTGACATCTGCCAGTGTCACCCTGTTTGAACTTTGACAATGGACTGGCCATTGGCCTTTGCTCTATTTTTTCTGGACGTCGTTATCAAACAACACATATGCTGAATAAAGCAACTTTCTTTTCTCTAGTGCTCATGCTTCAGATGTACATGTTGTTGGTGCTGCTAACCATGCCCTTGCTGCAGTGATGGTGATATCTGGTCTCATGATTATGAAGTGTTACTGTGCAGGAACCCATGTGGTCCAGGGGGAATGTGTCCTATCATGTGGTGTATCCATGTCATCAATAGCAGCATCTGAGGGTGTCATGTGTTCAGTATTTGGCAATGGGTTTCCTACTTACATTGGCAATTTCATATCTGTGGCTTCCACCCCTGCACATCTGTTGTGCCTGCCATCGTTGCATTTGTCTACTTCCCTGACCGTGTTGCCATCTCCAGTGGACATGCAGGTTTGGGCATCAATGGGGAAGGACTCATCCGTGTAGTCAGTGCAACATTGCTATACAAGTGTGTTGGATCTGTGCTGATGATTCCGTTGGCACATCCATGACCAGGCTGATGTGATGGGAGCCCTCATTTGGTGCTAATTGTTGATTGTGTGACCAAGTGCTCAGCTGACATGATGGGGCCCTACTGAGGCAACATATGGCACAGCTTTCCTCACACAGGAGTGGAGTCCCCTCATGGCAGTGTGTACACGTGTGACATTGCCTGCGCACAAGGTGTGTGTTGTATGTGCATGTCTGTGTGTTCACTTCCATTCATCTGCGCATGCTGTGATCCCTAGTGTTGTACCTGTTTGTGATGCTTGCTGACTTGAGCTATGTTCCCCCAAAGTCTTCTCCCTGTGTTCTCTGTGATGTGGGTGCATGGCACATTACTGGTCATCAGGGTGTCACCCATAGGTGTGTTTTCGGTCAGGGCTGAGTTTGTGTGCAGACGCAGATGGGTCACAGTCAGGTTTCCCCTTGGCACTTGTTGTTTGCCCCTGTCATGTGATTTCCAGTTTGTGTTATCTTTCAGTGATTGTGACACGTTGTGTGTGTGACTGCTGGCACTCCTCAGGGTCCGGGCTGCAATGTTGGTTGTTGTCTATGTGTGTTCTTTGTGGGTGACCTTGGCTTCTTCATTGGTGTGTGACTGTGGCTGGGATCCCATTGGTCGGTGTGGTATTGCCGTCATGTCCATGTACAGCGTAGTGTGCAGTGTGTCAGACATTCAGGAGTCTTGTTGAGTGTCCATGTGTGATGTGTTTCTACACCTTGGTTCCCACCCACCACCCTGGAATAGTCATGGGTGCATGTGCAATGTCACCAGTGCATGTGTACTTCACTGCTGCACATTGTCAGAGGTCGAGGGGTGTGGTGTTGAGTGTGTGCAGATGAGAGTTGTTGCCCGGCTAGGCCCCTGCCTCCATGTTGGCCTTGGCTTACTGGCCATGCTGATTGATTTGTGCTTGTGTAGGTGTGATGGTAGTTTGTTGCTCAGGACACCTGACTGTGGTTCACAGTGTGAACGACATTTAGCTTTGTCATCACAGTGGTATTTTTATTCAGCCCAGGGTCACCACATTGTGGGGGCCCTGGGGGTGGTGCTGTGGTGTGTCTGTGTCTTGCTGTGTCAGTTGTTGTTCCTACGTGCCTGTGTGACATGTGTGTTTTGTGCTCCCTCTCACCTGACAATGCCTGCTTGCCCACATAGGGGATTTGGATCCATGAGTTACCTTAGTGTGGCAGTGTATGCACATCTGTATGATTGGTATTCAGCTCTCCTCATGTGTTGTGTGGTTGCCTGGGGACACTGGCACCCCCACCCTCACCTGCTGTGTATGATGACAGTGTTGGTCTGCCTGTTTGTGTTTGTGCATCTGCACCACTGCATTGGCATATCTTGGGTGTGCCATTGGCTGTATGTTGTTTGGTGTGTTTCCCCTGCTGTCCCTGGGACTCCTAGGTCATCGGTCAGCACAGTGATCATGGTTTGTGTGTCCCATTGCTGCCATGGTATGGTATCTGTTCACCTCACATCTGCTGTCTCCACAGGATATCTGCATTTGTGTGCCCATTGGTGCAAATATGTGGTTCTGCATTCTGATGGTCACTTCTGTCATTGTGTCATTGATGACTGTTGACGGTCTCAGCCCCCATGGGTGTTGTTTGTCTGCACATGGCCAAAGGAATGTTTCATTTGCACTGCAGTATTTGGCTCCCCCAAGTTATGTTGCAATGGGACACATACACTACTTTGCCACAGATGAGTTTTTGGTTCTGTGACCAGGAATGATCCATGCAGTTTGGCAGTTGCAGCTCTTTCTTTGTCAACAATTACCTTTTGGTCACTGTGATGATGAGGGTGTAGACCCCATTGCCACAATGGTCAAAATGTGCTTCAGCTATGGACCCCACACTTGCCTTTTGGTCACTGTGATGATGGGGGTTTAGACCCCATTGCCACAATGGTCAAAATGTGCTTCAGCTATGGACCCCACACTTGCCTTTTGGTCACTGTGATGATGGGGGTTTAGGCCCCATTGCCACAATGGTCATGGGCTGCTTAGATTGTGGGTGCCACACACATATATGTGTGGCACATGTGCTAGGGGTCACATTGTATGTTCAAAGTCATGTTCGGTGTTGTAGGCATTTGACACAGCCTACACACGCTTGTCATGGTGGTGGGGGATGTCTTAATCTTGCATTCCCTAGGTTGTGGTGTGCTTGTTGTGTCATGCATTGTCCATCCTATGAGTGGGGGTGGTAGTAGTGGTGGGCATCCTGCCCCCGTGGGTGAGGGTGGTAGTAGTGGTGGGCATCCTGCCCCCTGGCTAAGGGTGGTAGTAGTGGTAGGCATCCTGCCCCCGTGGGTGAGGGTGGTAGCAGTGGTGGGCATCCTGCCCCCTGGCTAAGGGTGGTAGTAGTGGTAGGCATCCTGCCCCCTGGCTAAGGGTGGTAGTAGTGGTAGGCATCCTGCCCCCTGGCTAAGGGTGGTAGTAGTGGTAGGCATCCTGCCCCCCTGGGTGAGGGTGGTAGTAGTGGTGGGCATCCTGCCCCCTGGCTAAGGGTGGTAGTAGTGGTGGGCATCCAGCCCCCCTGGCTAAGGGTGGTAGTAGTGGTAGGCATCCTGCCCCCCTGGGTGAGGGTGGTAGTAGTGGTGGGAATCCTGCCCCCTGGCTAAGGGTGGTAGTAGTGGTGGGCATCCAGCCCCCTGGGTGAGAGTGGTAGTAGTGGTAGGCATCCTGCCCCCTGGGTGAGGGTGGTAGTAGTGGTAGGCATCCTGCCCCCCTGGGTGAGGGTGGTAGTAGTGGTGGGCATCCTGCCCCCTGGCTAAGGGTGGTAGTAGTGGTGGGCATCCAGCCCCCTGGCTAAGGGTGGTAGTAGTGGTAGGCATCCTGCCCCCCTGGGTGAGGGTGGTAGTAGTGGTAGGCATCCTGCCCCCCTGGGTGAGGGTGGTAGTAGTGGTGGGCATCCTGCCCCCTGGGTGAGGGTGGTAGTGGTGGTAGGCATCCTGCCCCCTGGGTGAGGGTGGTAGTAGTGGTAGGCATCCTGCCCCCCTGGGTGAGGGTGGTAGCAGTGGTGGGCATCCTGCCCCCTGGCTAAGGGTGGTAGTAGTGGTGGGCATCCAGCCCCCTGGCTAAGGGTGGTAGTAGTGGTAGGCATCCTGCCCCCGTGGGTGAGGGTGGTAGTAGTGGTGGGCATCCTGCCCCCTGGCTAAGGGTGGTAGTAGTGGTGGGCATCCAGCCCCCTGGCTAAGGGTGGTAGTAGTGGTAGGCATCCTGCCCCCTGGGTGAGGGTGGTAGTAGTGGTAGGCATCCTGCCTCCTGGGTGAGGGTGGTAGTAGTGGTGGTCATCCTGCCCCGCTGGCTAAGGGTGGTAGTAGTGGTGGGCATCCAGCCCCTCCTGGCTAAGGGTGGTAGTAGTGGTAGGCATCCTGCCCCCCTGGGTGAGGGTGGTAGTAGTGGTAGGCATCCTGCCCCCCTGGGTGAGGGTGGTAGTAGTGGTGGGCATCCTGCCCCCTGGGTGAGGGTGGTAGTAGTGGTAGGCATCCGGCCCCCTGGGTGAGGGTGGTAGTAGTGGTAGGCATCCTGCCCCCGTGGGTGAGGGTGGTAGTAGTGGTGGGCATCCTGCCCCCTGGCTAAGGGTGGTAGTAGTGGTAGGCATCTAGCCCCCTGGGTGAGGGTGGTAGTAGTGGTAGGCATCCTGCCCCCTGGGTGAGGGTGGTAGTAGTGGTGGGCATCCTGCCCCCCGTGGGTGAGGGTGGTAGTAGTGGTGGGCATCCTGCCCCCTGGCTAAGGGTGGTAGTAGTGGTAGGCATCCTGCCCCCTGGGTGAGGGTGGTAGTAGTGGTGGGCATCCTGCCCCCTGGCTAAGGGTGGTAGTAGTGGTAGGCATCCTGCCCCCTGGCTAAGGGTGGTAGTAGTGGTAGGCATCCTGCCCCCCTGGGTGAGGGTGGTAGTAGTGGTGGGCATCCTGCCCCCTGGCTAAGGGTGGTAGTAGTGGTGGGCATCCAGCCCCCCTGGCTAAGGGTGGTAGTAGTGGTAGGCATCCTGCCCCCTGGCTAAGGGTGGTAGTAGTGGTAGGCATCCTGCCCCCCTGGGTGAGGGTGGTAGTAGTGGTGGGCATCCTGCCCCCTGGCTAAGGGTGGTAGTAGTGGTAGGCATCCAGCCCCCTGGGTTGGGGTGGTGGTGCGCATTCAGGCCCCTGTGTGCATATGTGGCATTGGTGATGGGCATCCCGCCCCTATGGTGCTGCTGTTGCTGGTGTAAGTATATTCAGATTCCCCGTGTATGTGTGTGATGTGTCGTGTACGTGTTGTATCTGTTTTGTGGTTGGTGTCTGGCTTACCTTCTGCGCCGTACGCGTCCGTGCCTGTTCCGGTAGTAGATGTAGAATATTGGTATGATCGGGACGAAGGGATTCATGGTTGGTTCGTGTCGTTCGTCCTTCTCGTTGCTTAGCGTTGTCCTTGTCGCTTCGCTTCGTCCTCGCCGCTCGCGCCGTCCTCGTCGGTGCCGTGGTTCGTCTCGTAGCCGTGGATTGTGTTGTGGCGCGAATCGGAGCTTATGTGCGCCTCTCCCGGATGCTTTGACGTGCCGCGCGTAGCGACGGGTTCGGGCGCCGTACGGGAAGCGCATCGTACTTGTCCGGCCGGACGGGCTGCATTTTTCCTTCCGTGCGACTCGATCTCGGCGCTTCCGGATTCGCCTCGGTCGGAGAACAGGACCTGGTTTGGGGTGAGTACGGCTCGGCCGGAATTTTGCTGTTGTGCGCATCGTACTTGCTCGCTTGGTGTGCTGTACGGATCGGTCGGGAAACAGGCTTTCGCATGGCTTTTTCCCGGCCGAATAGTATTGGGTGCGCCTCCGACCGAGATCGGAATCGGCCCCTCTATGTGACATCATCAGCAGTGCATTGTGGGGGCGCGTGTAATAGTTAGCTCAACTAACTATAACGGCCGAATTTCTCTGGTTTTGTACGAGTGAAATGTCCAACTAACTATAACGTCCCTGAAACCTGTGGTTTTTTCAGTGAATTTCTAAGGCTTTTTAAATGCTAGTTTCTAACTATAATGTCCCTGAAACCTATGGTTTTTTCAGTGAATTTCAAAGGTTTTTTAAATGCTAATTTCTAACTATAACGTCCCTGAAACCTATGGTTTTTTCAGTGAATTTCAAAGGTTTTTTAATGCTAATTTCTAACTATAACATCCCTGAAATAATGTGATATTTCTGCTTTCTAAAATATGGTTTTATCTTTTTTTTTTTTTAAAAGAAAATTGGAATCGCGTACCGATCGTGTACCAGTCACAGTGGCTGTGCGAATCCAAGAATTTTGCCGCCATATTGGTTAAGTCGTGTACGATGCGTGTTCGATAAGCGATGGGTGCGCGGTTCTCGGCCCCGCTTAACGTCATGCACAAATTTCCGGTGGTCGCACAGGGTGCGCGAATCCATTGCACATGTTTAAGTTTTAAAAGTATATGTATATAACTTTATTATATATATTATACCAAGAGATTAGTTAATATAACTGAAAATAGCATATATTTGTAATTGTAATAAAGATATATTACTGTTTAATATATTTTTCGGAATTCACGCCGGAGGCGCGCCCGTTGCGCGCCTGGTGCACGAATCCCATGTGGTTTCAAAAGAAAAAATTGTATTGGTTTAGAAGCTTTCTATTCTAGTACTTGAAGGACCCCACCCATTTTTTTTTTCTTTTGAAGAAACACCTCTTGTGTTTTCTGTCTCTCTTTGTTTGATTTTTTGGGTGTTTTTTTCCAAGAGAGGAAAAGGCATCTCAAAATCCAGCACAGGATATTCCTGTAGATGAAGAGGAGGTGGAAGAACCAATTAGGAAAAGGAAGGAAAGTATTGTGTGGGCTTTCTTCTCTATCCCAGAAGGAGAAAAGAAGGTGAAGGCTCGCAAATTCACCTGCACTGTTTGCAAGAACATCTTATCTCGTGGATCTGAAAAGAAGTATTCCTGCGGGACTTCATCAATGCTAAAACACCTTCAGACCATGCACCCAAACCGTCTTGCGCGTGAACAACATCGGCGCCAAATGCAACAGTCTCAACAAGATGATCAGGTCACAGGACCTTCTGCAGGATCTACTACATCCTTACAAATTGTTCCAGAGTTTGCAGGACTGGAACAGCACTGCATAAAGTGCAAGAAACTTCTTTGTGCAGGCGAGCAATCTGTTGCAGCTATTGTTTTTGCTGCAAACAATCATCATTGTTAATTTTTTTTTTTTTTTTTTGCAATGAGTTTTTAACTGCAAAATGTTTTGAAAAGTTTTTTAGTTTATTTCCTTGTTTTTTTCAATCTTTTGTTTAAAAAAACACCAAATAAATTAATAAAAGAGTTAAAAAACACAAAAATTTAAAAACAAAAAAGAAGAAAAAATGGTTCTTTTTAGAACCGCCTAATTGGTTAACAATAGACAAGCTTGTATGTGTTGTATTAATGAGTGCAAGGGTAATGTCTGAGTCATTGTATCAGTGAATAAGTAGTGTCTGAGTGAATGAATGAGTGCAGCAGTATTGTCTGAGTCTTTGGATGAGTGCACGGATAGTGTTTGAGGGAATGAATGAGTGCAGCAGTAGTGCCTTAGTGATTGCATGACTGCATGGGTAGTGCCTGGCTTATTGCATGAGTGCATGGGGAATGCCTAGGTGATTGCATTAATGCAGCGGTAATATCTGGGTGAATGGAGGAGTGCATGGGAACTGCCTGAGTGATTGTAGGAGTGCATAGGTAATGTCTGGGTAATTGCAAAAGTGCAGGGGTAATGTCTAGGTTATTGGAGGAGTGCATGGGCACTGCCTGAATGATTGAAGGAATGCATGGGTAATGCTTGGGTGATTGCATGAATGCAAGGGCAATGCCTGGGTGATTGGAGGAGTGCAGAGATAGTGCCTGTGTGATTAGAGGAGTGGATAAGTAGCGCCTGGATAATTTTATAAGTGCATGGGTAGTGGCTGAGTGATTGGAGGAGTGCATGGGTACTGCCTGGGTGACTGAAGGAGTGCAAGGGTAGTGCCTGTGTGATTGCATGTGTGCAACGGTAATGTTTGGGTGATTGAAGGAGTACATGGGTAATGCCTGGGTGCATAGAGAAGTGCATAATTAATGTTAGGGTGATTGTATGAGTGCAGGGGTAATATCTGGGTGATTGGAGGACTGCATGGGTAATGACTGGGTGCATGGAAGAGTGCATGGATGGTGCCTGGGTGCATGTAGGAGTGCATGAGTAGTGCTTGGGTGATTGTATAAGAGTTGTAGAAGTGGCTGAGTGCATGTATGAGTGCATGGGTAATGCCTGGTTGATTGCATAAAGGCAGGATTAATGTCTGGCTAATTGGAGGAGTGCATGTGCAGTACCTGAGTGATTGAAGGAGTGCATGCGTAATGCCTAGGTGATTGCATGAATGCAGCGGTAATGTGTGGGTGAATGGAGGAGTGCATGGGAACTGCCTGAGTGATTGAAGGAGTGCATGGCTAATGCCTGGGTGATTGCATGAATGCAAGGGTAATGCCTGGGTGATTGGAGGAGTGCAGAAATAGTGCCTGCGTGATTAGAGGAGTGGATAAGTAGTGCCTGTATAATTTTTATAAGTGCATGGGTAGTGGTTGAGTGATTGGAGGAGTGCATGGGTACTACCTGGGTGACTGGAGGAGTGCAAGGGTAGTGCCTGTGTGATTGCATATGTGCAACAGTAATGTTTGGGTGATTGAAGGAGTGCATGGGTAATGCCTGGGAGCATGGAGGAGTGCATGGGTAATGTTAGGGTGATTGTATGAGTGCGGGGGTAATATCTGGGTGATTGGAGGAGTGCATGGGTAATGCCTGGGTGCATGGAAGAGTGCATGGATGGTGCCTGGGTGCATTTTGGACTAAATGGGTAGTTCTTGGGTGATTGGAGGAGTGCATTAGTAGTGCTTGGGTGATTGCATAAGAGCTGCAGAAGTGCCTGAGTGCATGTATGAGTGCATGGGTAATGCCTGGGTGATTGCATAAGTGTGCAAGTAATGTCTGGCTGATTGGAGGAGTGCATGTGCAGTACCTGAGTGATTGAAGGAGTGCATGGGTAATGCCTAGGTGATTGCATGAATGCAGCGGTAATGTCTGGGTGAATGGAGGAGTGCATGGGAACTGCCTAAGTGATTGAAGGAGTGCATACGTAATGTCTGGGTAATTGCATAAGTGCAGGGGTAATGTCTGGATGATTGGAGGAGTGCATGGGCACTGTGTGAATGATTGAAGGGGTGCATGGGTAATGCCTGGGTGATTGAATGAATGCAAGGGTAATGCCTGGGTGAATGGAGGAGTGCATGTGCAGTGCCTGAGTGAATAGATGAGTGTATAGGTAATGTCTTGATGATTTTATAAGTGCATGGGTAGTGGCTGGGTAATTGGAGGAGTATATGGATAGTGCCAGGATGAGTGAAAGAGTGCAAGGGTAGTACCTGGGTTATTGCATGAGTGTATAAGTAGTGCCTGGGTGATTGCATGACTGCAGAGGTAGTGCTTGAATGATTGAAGGAGTGCATGGGTAATGCCTGTGTGATTGTATGAGTGCAGGGGTAATGTCTGGGTGATTGAAGGAGTGCATTGGTAATGCCTGGGTGCATGGAAGTGTGCATGGGTAGTGCATGAGGGCATGAAGGACTGCCTGGGTAGTTCCTGGGTGATTGGAGGAGTGCATGAGTAGTAGCAGGGTGATTGCATGAATGCAAGGGTAATGCCTGGATGATTGGAGGAGTACAGAGATAGTGCCTGCGTGATGAGAGGAGTGGATAAGTAGTGCCTGGGTAATTTTATAAGTGCATGGGTAGTGGCTGAGTGATTGGAGGAGTGCATGTGTACTACCCGGGTGACTGAAGGAATGCAAGGGTAGTACCTGTGTGATTGCATGAGTGCAACAGTAATGTTTGGGTGATTGAAGGAGTGCATGGGTAATGCCTGGGTGCATCAAGGAGTGCATGGGTAATGTTAGGGTGATTGTATGAGTGCAGGGGTAATATCTGTGTGATTGGAGGAGTGCATGGGTAATGCCTGGGTACATGGAAGAGTGCATGGATGGTGCCTGGGTGCATGTAGGACTACATGGGTAGTTCTTGTGTGATTGGAGGAGTGCATGAGTAGTGCTTGGTTGATTGCATAAGAGCTGCAGAAGAGCCTGAGTGCATGTATGGGTGCATGGGTAATGTATGAGTGCATGGGTAATTGCATAAGTGCAAGATTAATGTCTGGCTGATTGGAGGAGTGCATGTGAAGTACCTGAGTGATTGAAGGAGTGCATGGGTAATGCCTAGGTGATTGCATGAATCCCGCAGTAATCTCTGGGTGAATGGAGGAGTGCATGGGAACTGCCTGAGTGATTGAAGGAGTGCATACGTAATGTCTGGGTAATTACATAAGTGCAGGGGTAATGTCTGGATGATTGAAGGAGTGCATGGGTAATGCCTGGGTGATTGCATGAATGCAAGGGTAATGCCTGGGTGAATGAAGGAGTGCATGGGCAGTGCCTGAGTGAATAGATGAGTGTATAGGTAATGCCTTGATGATTTTATAAGTGCATGGGTAGTGGCTGGGTAATTGGAGGAGTATATGGATAGTGCCTGGATGAGTGAAGGAGTGCAAGGGTAGTGCCGGGGTTATTGCATAAGTGTATAAGTAGTGCCTGGGTGATTGCATGACTGCAGGGGTAGTGCTTGAGTGATTGAAGGAGTGCATGGGTAATGCCTGGGTGATTGCATGAATGCAAGGGTAATGCCTGGGTGAATGAAGGATTGCATGGGCAGTGCCTGAGTGAATAGATGAGTGTATAGGTAATGCCTTGATGATTTTATAAGTGCATGGGTAGTGGCTGGGTAATTGGAGGAGTATATTGATAGTGCCTGGATGAGTGAAGGAGTGCAAGGGTAGTGCCCGGGTTATTGCATAAGTGTATAAGTAGTGCCTGGGTGATTGCATGACTGCAGGGGTAGTGCTTGAGTGATTGAAGGAGTGCATGGGTAATGCCTGTGTGATTGTATGAGTGCAGGGGTAATGTCTGGGTGATTGAAGGAGTGCATGGGTAATGCCTGGGTGCATGGAAGAGTGCATGGGGAGTGCGTGAGTGCATGTAGGACTGCCTGGGTAGTTCCCGGGTGATTGGAGGAGTGCAGGAGTAGCAGCAGGCTTATTGCATGAGTGCAGGAGTAGTGCCTGGATGATTGGAAAACTGCATGGGTAGTACTTGGGTGATTGCATGAGTGCCGCAGAAGTGCCTGAGTGCATGTATGAGTGCATCGGTAATGCCTGGGTGATTGCATAAGTGCAGGGGTAATGTTTATGTGATTGGAAGAGTGCATGGGCACTGCCTGAGTGATTGAAGGAGTGCATGGGTAATGCCTGGGTGATTGAATGAATGCAGGGGTAATGTCTGGTTGATTGAAGGAGTCCATAGGTAATGCCTGGATGATTATATGAGTACATGGGTACTGCCTTGGTGATTGCATAATTGCAAAGGTAATGTGTGGGTCATTGCATGAGTGCATAGGTAGTGTCTGTATGTTTTTATAAGTGTATGAGTACTGCCTGAGTAATTATATGAGTACAACACTACTGCCTGGGTTATTGGGAGACTGTATGGGTAGGATCTGGGTGGTTGGAGGAGTGCATAGGCAGTGCCTGAGTTATTTTAAAACTTGAAGGGTTCTCTTGGGTGATTGGAGGAGTACAGGAGTAGTACCTGGGTGATTGGAGGACTGTATAAATAGAGCTTGGGTGATTTTATAAGTGTATGTGTACTGCGTGAGTGAATAGAGCATTGTATAGATTCTGCCTGGATGATTGAATGAGTGCAAGGATAGTGTGTGGGTGCTTGCAGCTGTACAGGAATATTGTTTAAGGTATTGGAGAAGTGTATAGGTACTACCTGGGTTATTGGACGAGTGTATGGATAATGTCTAGCTGATTGTATGAGTGTACAGATAGTACCTGTGTGATTGGAAGAGTACATAGGTAGTGTCTGGGTGGTCTTATAACTGTATGGATACAGGCTAGGTGATTTGAGAAATGCATGGATAGTGCATCAATGATGGCAGGAGTGTGTGAATAGTGACTAATTGTATAGATCTGTGCATGGGTAATGTTTGAAAAAATGGATGACTGCAATAAAAGTGACTGTAAACATTACTTCATATTATTATGCTTATTACATTATTTCATCTTACCTTCTTTATTGAAGTAGATACCAAACTCAGTGAAACTATTTTACAGTAGTTTTATTGTAAACTGAATTTAAAATCTTTTCAAGGTTTAGTATTACTTTCTGTAAAAAAAAGAAGAAAACTATTATTCCTTATAATATTATAGTTTTAAGAACACAACATAATTTTAGAATTACATAACATATTCAGTTTCCTTTTTGCTGTTCTCGGATTCTACTGAATTTCACCATTCACAGTGATTTCAATGTAGATCATCATATAACAGCGGGGAACAAAAATACAATCAATGAGATTGTACTAAAAAACCAAATCTGCGTTGAAAATATTTACAACAAGTTCAACTATCTGTTCACCTATCTACAGTTTCTAAATTATATTTTTCCAATACAATAAATCATTTATTCCTCTGAAGTACATTTCTGAAATATACATTCTCATTTACATCGCATATAATATAAAGATCAAATATATAAACTATTTCTTTCAAACACAATTTTGCAAATGCAATAACAATTAGCTCAAACAATAATCCAAACAGTAATTTTTCATATCTTCCCAATAGGCGGAATAATGTTTCCAAATCAATTTCCATTGAAAATATCCAAAATAAACTCATTTATTTGTGTTTACATCTTCCCAATAGGCCGAATGATGTTTTCAAAACTTTGGCATCAAAAATATCAGATATGCATCTGGTAATTCGAAAGGCAACCTATGTTTAAATTGCAAATGGGCATCATTGCAATGTGTCCATCCTTTATTGTACTTTAAATACACAGTATAGTGTCCAGATATTGTAGTAGGTCCATCATGGAAAATAATAACCACAGCCTAAAAAGTTCTTCCTGAAATTGATAGTTGACGTGCCACAAATTTTTTATTTTTGTTTCCAATTTTCTTTCATTTGCTCTACAACGTTGTAGCATTAAAATGAGATATTTTCCAAATCTTTCTATATATAACGTTGACAACATTTCTGATTTACAATGAGAGCATCTCATATTTTGATTAGCTGTTTTTATTAATTTGTTAAAAGATACTGATTTGCAATCAGGTATCGTCAAGTATATGAATTGTTCAGTGTTTATTCCAGTGGTGGAAGAAAATGAACACTCCTCACATTTATGATCCCATCTGTAACTTAGTTCAAATAAATTTTCAATTTCTATTCCTTCATCTTCCAATACACCAAGCATAAACATAAGAAATTCTTGTGCATCTTGTTGTATATTGAGTGTAAATTGTGAAGAACCAGTACATATATCCAAAAGATGCCGAATGCCAGAAGCAGTATGGATTTTACTTCTATCAGTTACCAACTTTTGAAAAACATTATGTAGTAAAGAACAGAATCTTTTTTCTCGATTTTCCATAATTTCAAGATGATGATCTTCCAGATAAAACATAACATTCACAATTACATTAGCATAGCAGTTGATACCTGAACTATTTTCTAACTGGTATCCTACAACATCATCAACAGTGTCCATTTTCATTTTCTTTGTAGCTTCATCATTCTCTTGAATTGTTTTCTTTTTTTGAACCTCACTAGAATGTTTGTCATATTTTCATTTTGGACATACTACACGCTTTTCATATACGGGATATTCGCCTAAGTTAGGAGCATACAGTCTTCTTAACCGATTATACTCTCTTACACAATTTGCATCACAACTAACCTTTTTCTCATCAAAATCAATCAAATACAAACCAGATAATGTTCTTACTCGAGACAATGCCACGTACGCCATGCCTTCTTTAAACACTGTACTTCCAATTTTTACCAAAGCACTGTCTACACTTATACCTTGAGATTTATGAATGGTTACTGCATATGCTAAAGAAAGAGGAAACTGTTGTCTACGAACATACAAGTCTTTTACAAGTAAAAAACAAACAGCACAACGTCCAATCTGTTTTACCTCTTCAATCTGATCAAATTTAATTTTCAAAAATTCAATTCCATCTCTGTTCTGATAATTAACAAAATCAACAACTTTTCCCATTGCTCCATTCACTAAACCTTTTTCTACATCCAAATTACGTCGTAAAATTACCCGACAGTTTTTACATACATATAAAGTCTTTTCTAAACCAGCAGTCTTAGGCACTGACTTTTCCAAAGAATCCAATTTTGTCTGTAATTTCTCTGAGAGAAGAATAGTAACTCTTTCGTGTTCCATTTTATCAATTGCTTCCATTTTCACTATTGGTTGTTTTTCCAGTTTCAAAAGTTCATGATTGAATGTAGAACACTCTTGCAGTGTTGGCATTAGGCAAACTATAGACTTCTTTTCTCCAATTTTTTTGTACATTATTTCAGGAGCAATGTTTTCATTTGGAAACAAATTCGTTAGTAGCTGACTTTGTAAAACGTCTTTACCATGTTGTGTCAAAACTCCAATTCTTATATCTTGAAGAATGTTTCCATAGTGTTCATCACTTGCTTGTCGCATATTCTTAATAAGTTCTTTATATTCAAAATGAGACCAAATGTTTACATTTCCAATACTTCCCAAAGACTTCCTAGTATTTTCATGGACAAGACTTTTAAAAACTTGTTGTCCTTTTACAGGAGTCAGTTGTAGTAGATCACCAAATACAATTACATGTTTTCCTCCAAATAAAACATATTTAGGTATTAAAATTTCCTTACCAATCAGCAAGATCCCAGAGTTGAATATGAATCCCGTGCTTACTAAAGTTAATTCAATGCTGGAGAGGTTGGATCATCTACACTTGTCCCTGTATGGTAGATCTAATGTCTTAAAAATGTTAGTTTTGCCGAAGTTTCTTTATATGTTCAGAACCATTCCATTGGAATTTCCAATTTTGTGTTTTAAGAGGCTAGAGAGGATCAGCTCTAGATTTTTGTGGGGTTATAGACGTCAAAGAAGGGCATATAAAAAGATAGATTTTGCCGAAGAATCGTGGTGGCTGGGGTATACCCAATTTCATTTTTTATTACTGGGCAGCAGTCCTGCAATTCATTAGTCCTTTGGTAGAGGGGGATCGTGCCAAGATTTTGCCTTGCCATAGCCCTATAATTTATGAGTTTGGGCTGGGTGATGAGGCCAAAGGGTGTTTGGTCAAAATTCTAGAACCCAGTTATTTTAAGAAAACCAAATTTAAAATTCTTAGAGCGGCATACTCTGTCTGGAGATCAGTTAAACGGCAATTTGGGGTTGCAAAGATAAATGCATATACCCCATTTTCTGTCACTGGGTCACTCCCATTGATTTTCCGGGACCAAACATCTATTAGTTGGAGTTTAAAAGGAATTTTTTTCTTTAGGGGATTTGTGGGATGACGGTCAGATGGCTTCATTTGTCGAGTTACAAATAAAATATGGTCTGGCTAAACATGAATTTTTTAAATACCTTCAGATCCGCAGCTATTTAAATTCGCTAGGCCCCGATGTGGACTTTCAGTTTAGGAAGTTCCTCTTTATAGAAAGGATGAAAAAAAATCGTCAATCGGTCAATTTTATTCTTTATTGATTGAAGAACTCCCAGATGATCTGGTGGCATGTCAAGATAAGTGGGCAACGAAGCTCGGGCAAGAGGGGATTAATGTTATTAATTCCTTAAGCCTTGCTAACAAAGTTTTGATGTCTGGGAGGATGCGCACTCAGCATTATATGGTTATATATGATCTGTATTATACTCCAAGTAAGATCTCTAAATGGGGACTTCCGCCGGGACTAGCTGTAATCGGTGTGGGCTATTCGCAGCAGATGCAGTCCACATGTTCTTTTCATGTCCGAAATTAGCTGAATTATTTTTGTCTATCGAATGTTTTTTAGGTTCAATTATGAGGTCATCAGTGCATATAACTGGGGAATTGGTTTTGATCGGTTTATTTTCAGATACTCGGCTTATACATTGTCTAAGGCATCGGAATCTTTTCTGTTTATTTGTATGGCTGTGGTTCAAGCTTGTATCACGAAGGATTGGATAAATCCTAATCCTCCGTCCTTCTCGTGCTGGCGGGCAAGATTACTTGCCATGTATAACTTAGAACTTGCTATATATAAGATTAAGGGAGAAGGAAGAAAGTAATGGGAGCTAAGATCTGGGCTGCTATCACTGATTGGATTTAATACGTAATATCGACAGCTACGCCTCTTTTCTTTGCAGAATCTTTTCTATGTGGTATGTCAATATAATTTGGATTTTGTATTGTGGGTATATATTGACCTGATGTGATTTCTGCTTTTCCTGTGTTACCGGTTTTTAATCTGTTTGTTTGACCTTATTTGTGTCTATCAGTATTGTTTTGTATTTTCCTTGCATAAAAAAGGGGGAAAAAACCAATAAAAATATTTAAAAAAAAAATAATCTGTTTTTAAAATCTGTTGCATTCTTAAATGTACAAAGGCAAGCATTAAGTTTGAGACCATGCTCACCTCATCAATGATTAGAAGTTTCATTTTCTTTAGTACTCTTGAGACTTCATAAC
>CAWUFW010030735.1:0-16710 GCA_963921515.1 Calotriton arnoldi
ACATGTAGCCACCACAACAACACCAACACACAGTGAAGACCACTCAAAGGAAGGAATTCTGTGTATGCTGGCCAAGTCAGTGTAGCCAATAGCATCATGGGAGTCGCAGTCACACATATTGCCCCCCACAACTGTCCCATCAACACACCATGAACCATGCGCTACATCAGCAGGAGTGGAGAAGGACTCACAAGATGGCTGACACTGGCTACTGCTGTGGGGAGCACAAGGCCCTGCTGGCAACTGTGCACCAACAAACAGCAGGACACCACTGACTGACATCCTGAGAGACAACTTACACTCCCTGCAATGCAAGCACGTTCCATGGTGGGATATCTGGCTGGCTGGGTGGGAAGGGGGACTTGCAGCACTGACCATAGTCACCAGCACCTCCCCTCACACCCCCCCAACACAAACTCCACAGTACCCACCTGGTAGAATGCAATGCCCTCCATCCTAACACAAGATCCCACAAAGCACCACCACCCTGGGTTATGTTGTGTGAAGCACAGGGACACTCTTGGGACTCTTAGCCAAACAACTGCCAGGACAACACTCCCAGCCATCCTGTCAGCACAGCCAGCCCACCCCACAGGGAAGCAGAGTCAAAGGAAGGAAGCATGGGCATGCTGGGAAGGGGGTGGAGGCAATAGCATGATGGGAGTCGTAGTCACAGACATTGCTCAGCCTCACAACTGGCCCATCAACACCACCCTGAACCATGCTCACATCACAGGGAGTGGAGAAGGACTCACAAGATGGCTGACACTGGCTACTGCTGTGGGGAGCACAAGGCCCTGCTGGCAACTGTGCACCAACAAACAGCAGGACACCACTGACTGACATCCTGAGAGACAACTTACACTCCCTGCAATGCAAGCACGTTCCATGGTGGGATATCTGGCTGGCTGGGTGGGAAGGGGGACTTGCAGCACTGACCATAGTCACCAGCACCTCCCCTCCCACCCCCCCCCCAACACAAACTCCACAGTACCCACCTGGTAGAATGCAATGCCCTCCATCCTAACACAAGATCCCACAAAGCACCACCACCCTGGGTTATGTTGTGTGAAGCACAGGGACACTCTTGGGACTCTTAGCCAAACAACTGCCAGGACAACACTCCCAGCCATCCTGTCAGCACAGCCAGCCCACCCCACAGGGAAGCAGAGTCAAAGGAAGGAAGCATGGGCATGCTGGGAAGGGGGTGGAGGCAATAGCATGATGGGAGTCGTAGTCACAGACATTGCTCAGCCTCACAACTGGCCCATCAACACCACTCCTGAACCATGCTCACATCACAGGGAGTGGAGAAGGACTCACAAGATGGCTGACACTGGCTACTGCTGTGGGAGCACAAGGCCCTGCTGGCAACTGTGCACCAACAAACAGCAGGACACCACTGACTGACATCCTGAGAGACAACTTACACTCCCTGCAATGCAAGCACGTTCCATGGTGGGATATCTGGCTGGCTGGGTGGGAAGGGGGACTTGCAGCACTGACCATAGTCACCAGCACCTCCCCTCACACCCCCCCCAACACAAACTCCACAGTACCCACCTGGTAGAATGCAATGCCCTCCATCCTAACACAAGATCCCACAAAGCACCACCACCCTGGGTTATGTTGTGTGAAGCACAGGGACACTCTTGGGACTCTTAGCCAAACAACTGCCAGGACAACACTCCCAGCCATCCTGTCAGCACAGCCAGCCCACCCCACAGGGAAGCAGAGTCAAAGGAAGGAAGCATGGGCATGCTGGGAAGGGGGTGGAGGCAATAGCATGATGGGAGTCGTAGTCACAGACATTGCTCAGCCTCACAACTGGCCCATCAACACCACCCTGAACCATGCTCACATCACAGGGAGTGGAGAAGGACTCACAAGATGGCTGACACTGGCTACTGCTGTGGGGAGCACAAGGCCCTGCTGGCAACTGTGCACCAACAAACAGCAGGACACCACTGACTGACATCCTGAGAGACAACTTACACTCCCTGCAATGCAAGCACGTTCCATGGTGGGATATCTGGCTGGCTGGGTGGGTGGGAAGGGGGACTTGCAGCACTGACCATAGTCACCAGCACCTCCCCTCACACCCCCCCCAACACAAACTCCACAGTACCCACCTGGTAGAATGCAATGCCCTCCATCCTAACACAAGATCCCACAAAGCACCACCACCCTGGGTTATGTTGTGTGAAGCACAGGGACACTCTTGGGACTCTTAGCCAAACAACTGCCAGGACAACACTCCCAGCCATCCTGTCAGCACAGCCACCCCACCCCACAGGGAAGCAGAGTCAAAGGAAGGAAGCATGGGCATGCTGGGAAGGGGGTGGAGGCAATAGCATGATGGGAGTCGTAGTCACAGACATTGCTCAGCCTCACAACTGGCCCATCAACACCACCCTGAACCATGCTCACATCACAGGGAGTGGAGAAGGACTCACAAGATGGCTGACACTGGCTACTGCTGTGGGGAGCACAAGGCCCTGCTGGCAACTGTGCACCAACAAACAGCAGGACACCACTGACTGACATCCTGAGAGACAACTTCCACTCCCTGCAATGCAAGCACGTTCCATGGTGGGATAACTGACTGGGTGGGTGGGTGGGTGGGAAGGAGGTCTGGCTGTCAACCAAACACAATCAATGCAGACCATGTTCACACCCCAGAGAATACATAGAAATGCCCAAATAATGCAGGACAATGTGCCACACCAATATCAACCCCTGACTGTGACGACTTAGGACAATACAATGTACAGGCCCGCACCCCGAGGCACAGTCACAACTGTCAGGTGTGTCAACCACTGATGCCTGCAGAAACATGACATACATTGTTTGTGTCTCCCAAAAACAGGTGATGATAGGGACACAGCAGCAGACGCTGAGGAGTCCCAGTCCCAGGCTCAAGAGGATGCCGAGCTCACTGGCGTCGTACAGCCTCTGTCCTCCTCGGACGATGAAGAACAACCTGGCACATCCGGTGCAAGTCAACATGCTGCACCAGCAGGACCACCAGCTGCAGCACCAGCAGGTCCACCAGCTGCACCCCCTGCACCCACCCCTCCAACGACTGTCACCACGAATACCATCCCTGCCGACATGGACAGAATAAGGAACAACACCAGCGCAGTGACCCTGGACCAACCTGGGGCCATGGACACCACCACCACCACCAACCCCCAAGGTGGACCAGGGTTATCTGTGCGTGCAACTGCACACACTGCACATGTCAGCAGGGGTGGTGGGAGGGGTGGGAGACAGAGGTCGCTGCTTGCAGACGTTGCTGGTGTGCATGAAGACCCACAACTGGTACGCATAGCTGATGCGTACCAGTCCAGCACCGGGAGAGCTCAGCCAGGTAGTGGGGCTCCTCAGAGACATCAAACAGCAGCAGGCTGCCCATCATGCCCGCTTGGACTCCCACATGTCCCACGTGGAGTCACACATGTCACGTGTGGACTCCCACATGACCCGCGTGGAGTCCAAGTGGGATGTACTACATGAGATGACGGCGGTGCACAGGGACATTTTACAATGCCTCCGCCAGATGAACAGCAACCAGTCCACACCTCCCTGTGTGCCAACAACATCTGGCACCGAACAAACTGCAACTGCCACAGGGAGGGAGGAGGACTCTGGCGGAGAGTCCCTGCACCGCAGCAGCCTGCACTTGAGGGCCCCCCCAAGAAGAGGGGTCGTCCGAGGAGGGAAAGTGAGAGGCTGATGGCCAAGCGCAACTCCCAGGAAGCCTGAACCTGTTCTGGATTTTCGCCTTTGTGCACAGACTGTTCACCCTGTTGATGGCAACACTACTCCCACACATTGCATGGGGAGTACAAGTTGGAACAATGTGTCAGACAACTGTGGCCCCGATACTGGGGATCCTGTCTACCTGGACTTTCTATTCATCTAGGAACTTGGGATTGCAAGATTCATGTACAGCACAATCCATCCTATGCACTATTATCACAGATGTATCACAATAAACACAATAATACACCATACTTGCCTCTGTCGTGATTCCAACGTGGGTGCTGTTATGGGGATGATGAACAGCAAAATTACACTGTGTATGCGAACTGCAACAGCAAGGACAACACAGGCATGTGAGTACAGGCAACGTGACACATATGAGGGAGACACACCACCAGGGCTACACAACACATACACACCTAGGCCATCTGACTCATTGCCTACACTGATGTTGCCAGGGAAGACGGTGCAATGCACAGACACCACACCCATTCCCAGTTGTAGTCAAGTAGCCCACAGGTGCAGTAAGCAAATGGCAGTCAAATGTGTGACCACAGACAACGCACATCACTAAGTGAAGCACAGGTTTATTACACAGTAGCAACATGCCGTAACCACTACAGATGCAAGGTAACCCCACCTGGTAGCGGGCACACAGTCAACAACTGTAGACAGAAGGAAGTCCATGGGTGTGGCGCACATCACCTGTAGGGACACAACAGCTACCAGCCTGGATGTGCAATCACGTCGTCGGTGGACACAGTTGACCAAACGAATCTGAAAGTACCCTGTGAAGGACAGAAATGACACACAGTCAAAAGCAATGCAGTACAGGACAGAACAGCAAAACTCATGCACAATACATGTTACAAGATACCCACCCAGAACCAAGTTAGCATGTCAACACTGTTGGGGAGTACAGCCCACCTGTCACCACACATCGCAACACACATCCTGTCAAGTAGCCCATGGACACACTCCAACAGCACCAGAGCACCACCCACACATCATGCCAACTCACATCATTCACATGACACCTCAGGATACTCACATTCAGCTAAAGAAGTTGGTGATGAGCTGTGTGCGGACATCACCATCACCATCATCATCATCATCGTCACTGGCATCGTGGTCCAGGCCAGGATCCTCCACAGGTGGCGGATGTTGGTCATCGTCATCCTGGATGAGAGGCAACTCCTTCCGCACTGCCAGGTTGTGGAGCATGCAGCAGACGATGATAATCTTGCACACTTTCGCAGGGGCATATGGGAGGGACCCTCCGGTCTTGTCCAGGCAGCGGAAGCGGCTCTTCAGGAGACCAAAGGTCCGCTCAATCACTCTCCTGGTCCGACCATGTGCCTCATTGTAGCGCATCTGGGCAGGTGTCACAGGGTTCCTGAGGGGTGTCAGCAACCACGGCATGTTGGGGTATCCCGAGTCACCTACGGACAGACAAGTGCACATCAGCTGACTTGGAAAAGTGGGCGGAATACTACAGATCAGATCACACACAATGGCACAAAGTCAGTACACACCGACAAGCCAGGCACGCTGGTTCTGCATCTGTGCCATCAACCTGGGGATGCGACTACTCCTCATCACAAAGGCATCGTGTGCTGAACCAGGGAAACGGGCACACACGTGTGTGATGGTCATGTCTGCAAGACACACCACCAGTGCATTGACCGAGTGGTAGTGCTTGCGGTTCCTGTAGGCCTGCTCCTGGGCCTGTGGTGGTACCAAAGCCACATGTGTCCCATCAATGGAGCCAATGACATGCGGCATCCTCCCCAGGGCATAAAAGTCACTCTTCACGTCAGTGAGTCGTCGCAGTCTAGGGAAATAGATGTACCGGTTCAGGAAGAGCAACATTGCCGCCAAGAACATCGCGGAGCACACGGCTGAACATGGTCTGTGACATCCCACCAGCAGACGCCACAGTATGTTGGAAGGTACCGGTGGCAAAGAAGTGTAGGGCTGCCATCACCTTCACCTTGGGGGTCAGCGCTGTAGGATACGGCCGGCCAGGCTGCAAATGTGGGGACAACTGCACTGCCAAATCCTCAATCAGCTGCCTGGTGAAGCGGTACCGTCGGATGCTGTCCCGTTCCACCATCGTTGCCAGGTCTGGGAATGGCCGATGGACAGCAGGAGCCCTGCAGTGCAGAGGAGAAGTAAGCAAGATCGTCAGTCACCCCACATATGCGGCATTGAACACACTCAAGATCCCAACATACATCATCATGAGGCACAACTACATGAAGTGTGCAGTACCGGAACGACATGTATGGTACATACATGGCCAACATCTGTCAACACGGTCCTACAGGTGGCATCAATTTGTCCCAGGTTGGCCCATTGGATATCATGATGCTGTGTCACAGTCACCCCCCAGTGACATGTGAGGACAGATGTGCCCCAGGCACCACAGCTCAACGACAGGCACATTCCCAGGGACCCTGTAATGCCACATGGACACTGGCATCACCTGGAGTATCATGTGTACACCACAACAAAACAAACATGACCCCCACAGGTAGTGGCTACACTTGCCATGGCAGGAGAGCCATGGACGTCTGTGACACACACGCACAACATCAGAGTCCATGCACACACAACGTGGATGTGGAGACTGTCTCCCATTGTGCACATGAAATCAGAGACATTGTAAACACTACATGCACAAAGACTGTGGAGGGCCATCACTATTGTGCCACTGGGACACCCTGGCTCAAACATACCGTCCCACATGGGACTCACGGGGTATGTGACATGACATACACAAACACCACTGTGAAATGTGACCATGGCACATGCACAGATATGAACAGTTGCACATCACAGTGGTCACGTACACGTAACACCCAGGATCCTGTCCCCATTAACACGTGCACAGCCTGGGGGTGGCTGCCCACAGGTGACACCCACAGGACAACATGTACACCAACATACACACAATAGGAAATGCAGCCTTACATGCTTTATGATAAGGTTTGGACAGGCTGTCGTGATGTAGGTGTGCCCCTCACTCCCTGGGAGCTATCTGTGGCTGGCATATGTCCATCTGAGACAGGCATGCTGACATATGCCAGTCACATGTACAGTGATGCGTTGAACAGCAATGGACCGATCGGTGCCTCCGGCCGGCCCATTGCTTTCAATGTGTGCGGGTACGCGTTGTACCCCTGTGCGCGTTGTACTGCAATGGACCGATCGGTGCCTCCGGCCGGCCCATTGCATTCAATGTGTGCGGGTACGCGTTGTACCCCTGTGCGCGTTGTACTGCAATGGACCGATCGGTGCTCTCCGGCCGGCCCATTGCATTCAATGTGTGCGGGTACGCGTTGTACCTCCTGTGCGCGTTGAACAGCAATGGACCGATCGGTGCCTCCGGCCGGCCCATTGCATTCAATGTCGCGGGTACGCGTTGTACCCCTGTGCGCGTTGTACTGCAATGGACCGATCGGTGCCTCCGGCCGGCCCATTGCATTCAATGTGCGGGTACGCGTTGTACCCCTGTGCGCGTTGAACAGCAATGGACCGATCGGTGCCTCCGGCCGGCCCATTGCTTTCAATGTGTGCGGGTACGCGTTGTACCCCTGTGCGCGTTGTACCTCAATGGACCGATCGGTGCGCACCCATTGACAATGGGCTTGCCTGGCAACGGACGCGTTTTCGAATATTCGAACGAGTCGGTTGCTGGAAAATCAGTTGGTCACCCACAACAATGTTGCAAAATCATGTATGTCATGAAGTTGAAATTTTGAAGGATGCTGTGGGCGTGTTTTGGTGCTGCTATTCCATGGATTGGCCAGATTCAGAAGATGCAAACGACTTGGACCTATCACTTTGGACACAAGGGACAGTATCTGCCTCTCCAGCACATATATATTGCTGCATGTTCCCCTGAGAGCCCACTTGCCTGCACTACATGCTCCAGGACGACATCTGCCACTGCACTGCTGCTGTCTCTGCCCCTCTGGACCCTGCAATGGCACGTACTGTGGAGAGAGCCCCAGCCTTCAGCCTTGAAGAGAACCAGGCCCTGCTGGACAGCCTACTTCCACAGTACAGCAAGCTGTATGGGACACCAGGGGAGCAGGTGAGTGTTCTGTGCACTGCCTTTCTGAATGTGCATTTTGTCTGACTAGCAAGGCTGAGAGTCAGCACACCACTGGCTAGCAGGCTCACTGAGTAGTTGTCACCCCCCATAGTGTGTAGTGACTTGCACTGGACAGGTATGGTGCAGTGACAGTGCTTCTGAACAGGGTTTTACTCCCCATGCAATGATACCATGTAGTGACTTCTGGAAAACTGTCCATGGGCAGCCGTGCACTGCCTGGGTACACCATGTGCCCCTGTGATTGCGACATGTATATGCAACTGTGTCATGCACGGATATGTTGCATGTGTAGTAATGGCCTTATCACTTTGTCATCCTGACAGGCTTCTGCCCATCGGAAGCACGAGATCTGGAAGGACATCGTCCGGGCTGTCCGGTCCGTGGGGGTCTACAAGCGCCGGATCCGCAACTGCCAAAAGAGGTGGCAGGACCTTCGGGGCTGGACCCGGAGGATTGCACGGGTCCAGCTGAAGCTGTCGCCTCCTCGCAGGAGGGGCGGAACACGGACCCTGACCCCCACATGCTCAGGATCCTGGCGGTGGTCTTTCCAGACCTGGATGGGCAGCTGAAGGCCAGAGAGCAGCAAGGAGGGGGTGAGTCAAAGACTGCACTGTGTACTCTGTCTAACATGCTATGTGCCCTCCTCGGGCCAGGTTGAACTGCCACAGTACAGCAGTCATGTTGTCCAGGAGCCATGTCCCTCTATTGTGCACTGCCCACTCCTCATCTGATACCCAGGTGTGGCCCTTACATGCAGGGAATTCTGTCACTTAGGACTGTGTCCTTGCAGTTTGCTTGACTCAAGGTGGGAGACAGCATCTGTTTCCCTGACTCTGTGGTGGGCATCATGGGTGGGTCCATTGCTTACACAATGCCTGTATTCTGACATGTATTCAGCGTGTTACTTTGATCTGTGGTCCAATTGCTGAGCTGATCCACCACATGTGGCTGGGGTACCTGGCACACACCCATGCTGCGGGTGGGAACAATGTTTGGGCCCCAGGAGTATGTATATGACGTGTGTCACACATACTTAGCCAGCTGCCTACAGTCCAGGGCTCATCCCTCATTCATGTGGGGCTGGACAGTCATGCCTACTCCAGGCCATACAATACACTCTGTACTCCCACTCCCGTGTATCAGAGGACACATTGTGCACAGTGATTTGACCCCTCAGGTGTCTGCCTCTGTGTCAGTGTGCTGTGGATTAGTCGCCAGGACTGCTGTGGAGTTTCTTGGTAGGGGCTCAGCATGCCACTGGAGATGTGACCATAGGAGACGATACTTGTGTGACACATAGGTGTCTGATCAGCTGCCCATGCAGACTGGGGCATGTAAATGTGAAGTTCAGGCAGCTGTTCCCCATGCACAGCAGAGTGTGAGGGCTCAGGTTCAGAGGGTAGTGTCACAGGTCTCCCATATGTCCAATAGGTATGACCTGGACAGATGAGGGTTAAGAGGATGTGTTGGGGGGGGATGTACATGTGCACTTGTGCAGCTCCAGGACTTGCATTCCCCATGACCTACTATTGTGACACAGTGCAGAGTGTTGTTGTCTGGCTGCAAAGTCATACATCACTGAGACAGTGATGTATGACTTTGCAGTCATGCCTCCGCCATGGCATGTGTCTACTGATTGGTGATCCTGCAGGGGAGTGACATGTGCTACATGCACACCATAGTGGCGCTGGCTATCAGGACATGGGTGCATCATGGTGTCTGTCGCTGGTATGCATCACATGCATTTCCTATTTGACTCTGGGCATCCCTTACATCCGTAAACCTGTACTGACTCAGTGGCAAGAGCTGTGATGTGTCCACACCGTGTCCTCTGCACTGTCCAACTACTGTGTACTTGGTGCATGTGTCAACACTGGGGTGTTGCAATCCAACAGACACCAGACAGATGGGTGCAAGGCCATGTGGGATGTGAGTGCCATGCTTGGCATCAGACTGACAATTGACTTCTCCTGTTCAATTAGTGCACTTTTAGCAATGTACAACTAATGATGCCAGGGCTTGCTCTGTGATGTGCTGTGCTCACAGTGGTGTGTGCGTTATGTGCAGGTGACTGATGTCTGTCTGTTTCCCCATTGTTTGCAGATACATCCACGGCCACGGAAGGGGACAGCTCCACGGACCAGGAGGAGCCGGAGAGCCAGACTGGGTCAGCAGCCGAGGAGTGGTTGGAGGGACCCAGTGGCACGGAGGGCGAGGGGAGCCACACCGAGGAGTCCTCAGCAGCATCCACCTCAGCTGAGGACCAGAGCAACTCGGAGGATGACTCCCTTGTGGAGGCGGGTGTCAGCAGCCACCACACCCCAGCTAGTGTTGCTGTCCCCGCCACCACCAGCACCACCACCGCCCTCCCATCGGCTCCCATTCCCCAGGTCCGTGGAGGCTCCCATGTCCGGGAGCGTGTCTCCTTTGGGCCAGGCACCGCACCCCTGCCCCTGTGTCCCCTGCTGCCCTGAGTGAGGAGTCTGTGTACCTCCTTCGCCAGCTCCATGTAGGGCAGACAGCCATGCTGAGTGTCCTCCATGCGCACACCGCGCTGTTGACTCAGCTGGTGTCGTTCATGGAGGGCATCTCATCGGGCATGTCTGACCTACAGAGGGGCAATAGGTCCATGGACTCCTCCCTGACGGCAGCAGTGTCCCTCCTCAAACGGTCCCTCACCCCGCCTGCCTCTGCTCCATCCACACTCCCCAGCACCTTACCCATCCCAGGCACACACACACTGGCACAGGCACACACCAGCACACACACATCCAGCACACTGACACACACGCCAATGACAAAACGCACACGCACGCACATTCAGGGGACTGAAGCCAGACTCACAGGGGATGGGGCCCTGGAACACACACACGCATCCACATGCACTGCGCAGTCCTCAGTTCCCTCTCCCTCCAAAGCACCCTCCCTTGCCTCACCTGCAACCCCAAAGTCACAGCAGCTCTTCCTCTGTGACCTCGGCCTCTTCCCCACCGATGAAGCTGCTCCAGCATCCCGGGGGAAGAGGAAGCCCACCCACACGGAGCAGAGTGCCCCTCGCCCCCGGACACCCTCCCCCAGGCGCAGACGGACTGAGGCCCCCACCCGCAAGTCCCCCGGAGTGCTAAGAGCAAGACCCCGCCACCGCCCTGCAGCTCAGGCACAAGGTCTCCGTCCTCCATCCCTCAGGCCCCCACTGCACAGGTGCCCCCACCACACCCTGCCCCAGGTTCCCCCACCCACAGATATACCATCCCCAAGATGCTCCGGCCTTCTCCCCTGCCACTTGCTCTCCCAGCACCACACCCCCGCTGCGCTTGTCTGTGCCACTGATGTGGTGAGGGTGTCCTCCCCCTCTGTCCAACCCACCTTGCCTGTTCCCCATTCTCCTCCCCTGGAGGTAGGCACTGCAGTGGAGTCCACTACCGCCCTGTCTGACTTGGGCACTGCAGTGGCGGACCTGTCCACCCCATCTGCAGGGTCCACTGCAGTTGTGCCGGCACCCACGACATCTGAGTCATGCCCCCCAGTTGTGCCGGCACACACCATGTCAGACACCTCCACTGCAGTTGTCAGTGGCTCTCCAGCACCCACCACCCCTTCCCTGACTCCCCCTGGTGAGCCCTGATCCTGTCCCTGCGGTGCCTGGCCTGCCCCCCGGTTGCCCCTCCTAGTGGATTGTCCCTGGTATTGTGCAGGCATGCGTAGGGTGACATCTGCCAGTGTCACCCTGTTTGAACTTTGACAATGGACTGGCCATTGGCCTTTGCTCTAATTTCTTCTGGACGTCGTTATCAAACAACACATATGCTGAATAAAGCAACTTTCTTTTTCTCTAGTGCTCATGCTTCAGATGTACATGTTGTTGGTGCAGCTAACCATGCCCTTGCTGCAGTGATGGTGATATCTGGTCTCATGATTATGAAGTGTTACTGTGCAGGAACCCATGTGGTCCAGGGGAATGTGTCCTATCATGTGGTGTATCCATGTCATCAATAGCAGCATCTGAGGGTGTCATGTGTTCAGTATTTGGCAATGGGTTTCCTACTTACATTGGCAATTTCATATCTGTGGCTTCCACCCCTGCACATCTGTTGTGCCTGCCATCGTTGCATTTGTCTACTTCCCTGACCGTGTTGCCATCTCCAGTGGACATGCAGGTTTGGGCATCAATGGGGAGGGACTCATCCGTGTAGTCAGTGCAACATTGCTATACAAGTGTGTTGGATCTGTGCTGATGATTCCGTTGGCACATCCATGACCAGGCTGATGTGATGGGAGCCCTCATTTGGTGCTAATTGTTGATTGTGTGACCAAGTGCTCAGCTGACATGATGGGGCCCTACTGAGGCAACATATGGCACAGCTTTCCTCACACAGGAGTGGAGTCCCCTCATGGCAGTGTGTACACGTGTGACATTGCCTGCGCCCAAGGTGTGTGTTGTATGTGCATGTCTGTGTGTTCACTTTCATTCATCTGCGCATGCTGTGATCCCTAGTGTTGTACCTGTTTGTGATGCTTGCTGACTTGAGCTATGTTCCCCCAAAGTCTTCTCCCTGTGTTCTCTGTGATGTGGGTGCATGGCACATTACTGGTCATCAGGGTGTCACCCATAGGTGTGTTTGCTGTCAGGGCAGAGTTTGTGTGCTGACGCAGATGGGTCACAGTCAGGTTTCCCTTTGGCACTTGTTGTTTGCCCCTGTCATGTGATTTCCAGTTTGTGTTATCTTTCAGTGATTGTGACACGTTGTGTGTGTGACTGCTGGCACTCCTTAGGGTCCGGGCTGCAATGTTGGTTGTTGTCTATGTGTGTTCTTTGTGGGTGACCTTGGCTTCTTCATTGGTGTGTGACTGTGGCTGGGATCCCATTGGTCGGTGTGGTATTGCCGTCATGTCCATGTACAGCGTAGTGTGCAGTGTGTCAGACATTCAGGAGTCTTGTTGAGTGTCCATGTGTGATGTGTTTCTACACCTTGGTTCCCACCCACCACCCTGGAATAGTCATGGGTGCATGTGCAATGTCACCAGTGCATGTGTACTTCACTGCTGCACATTGTTGGAGGTCGAGGGGTGTGGTCTTGAGTGTGTGCAGATGAGAGTTGTTGCCCGGCTAGTCCCCTGCCTCCATGTTGGCCTTGGCTTACTGGCCATGCTGATTGATTTGTGCTTGTGTAGGTGTGATGGTAGTTAGTTGCTCAGGACACCTGACTGTGGTTCACAGTGTGAACGACATTTAGCTTTGTCATCACAGTGGTATTTTTATTCAGCCCAGGGTCACCACATTGTGGGGGCCCTGGGGGTGGTGCTGTGGTGTGTCTGTGACTTGCTGTGTCAGTTGTTGTTCCTACGTGCCTGTGTGACATGTGTGTTTTGTGCTCCCTCTCACCTGTCAATGCCTGCTTGCCCACATAGGGGATTTGGATCCATGAGTTACCTTAGTGTGGCAGTGTATGCACATCTGTATGATTGGTATTCAGCTCTCCTCATGTGTTGTGTTGTTGCCTGGGGACACTGGCACCCCCACCCCTCACCTGCTGTGTATGATGACAGTGTTGGTCTGCCTGTTTGTGTTTGTGCACCTGCACCACTGCATTGGCATATCTTGGGTGTGCCATTGGTTGTATGTTGTTTGGTGTGTTTCCCCTGCTGTCCCTGGGACTCCTAGGTCATCGGTCAGCACAGTGATCATGGTTTGTGTGTCCCATTGCTGCCATGGTATGGTATCTGTTCACCTCACATCTGCTGTCTCCACAGGGTATCTGCATTTGTGTGCCCATTGGTGCAAATATGTGGTTCTGCATTCTGATGGTCACTTCTGTCATTGTGTCATTGATGACTGTTGACGGTCCCAGCCCCCATGGGTGTTGTTTGTCTGCACATGGCCAAAGGAATGTTTCATTTGCACTGCAGTATTTGGCTCCCCAATTTATGTTGCAATGGGACACATACACTACTTTGCCACAGATGAGTTTTTGGTTCTGTGACCAGGAATGATCCATGCAGTTTGGCAGTTGCAGCTCTTTCTTTGTCAACAATTACCTTTTGGTCACTGTGATGATGAGGGTGTAGACCCCATTGCCACAATGTTCAAAATGTGCTTCAGCTATGGACCCCACACTTGCCTTTTGGTCACTGTGATGATGGGGGTTTGGACCCCATTGCCACAATGGTCAAAATGTGCTTCAGCTATGGACCCCACACTTGCCTTTTGGTCACTGTGATGATGGGGGTTTAGACCCCATTGCCACAATGGTCAAAATGTGCTTCAGCTATGGACCCCACACTTGCCTTTTGGTCACTGTGATGATGGGGGTTTAGGCCCCATTGCCACAATGGTCAAAATGTGCTTCAGCTATGGACCCCACACTTGCCTTTTGGTCACTGTGATGATGGGGGTTTAGACCCCATTGCCACAATGGTCAAAATGTGCTTCAGCTATGGACCCCACACTTGCCTTTTGGTCACTGTGATGATGGGGTTTAGGCCCCATTGCCACAATGGTCATGGGCTGCTTGCATTGTGGGTGCCACACACATATGTGTGGCACATGTGCTAGGGGGTCACATTGTATGTTCAATGTCATGTTCGGTGTTGTAGGCATTTGACACAGCCTGCTCACACGCTTGTCATGGTGGTGGGGGGATGTCTTAATCTTGCATTCCCTAGGTTGTGGTGTGCTTGTTGTGTCATGCATTGTCCATCCTATGAGTGGGGGTGGTAGTAGTGGTAGGCATCCAGCCCCCTGGCTAAGGGTGGTAGTAGTGGTGGGCATCCTGCCCCCCTGGGTGAGGGTGGTAGTAGTGGTGGGCATCCTGCCCCCTGGCTAAGGGTGGTAGTAGTGGTGGGCATCCTGCCCCCCTGGGTGAGGGTGGTAGTAGTGGTGGGCATCCTGCCCCCCTGGGTGAGGGTGGTAGTAGTGGTGGGCATCCTGCCCCCCTGGGTGAGGGTGGTGGTAGTGGTAGGCATCCTGCCCCCCTGGGTGAGGGTGGTAGTAGTGGTGGGCATCCTGCCCCCTGGCTAAGGGTGGTAGTAGTGGTAGGCATCCAGCCCCCTGGCTAAGGGTGGTAGTAGTGGTGGGCATCCTGCCCCCCTGGGTGAGGGTGGTAGTAGTGGTGGGCATCCTGCCCCCTGGCTAAGGGTGGTAGTAGTGGTGGGCATCCTGCCCCCTGGGTGAGGGTGGTAGTAGTGGTGGGCATCCTGCCCCCCTGGGTGAGGGTGGTAGTAGTGGTGGGCATCCTGCCCCCTGGCTAAGGGTGGTAGTAGTGGTAGGCATCCAGCCCCCTGGCTAAGGGTGGTAGTAGTGGTGGGCATCCTGCCCCCTGGGTGAGGGTGGTAGTAGTGGTGGGCATCCTGCCCCCTGGCTAAGGGTGGTAGTAGTGGTAGGCATCCTGCCCCCCTGGCTAAGGGTGGTAGTAGTGGTAGGCATCCAGCCCCCTGGCTAAGGGTGGTAGTAGTGGTGGGCATCCTGCCCCCTGGGTGAGGGTGGTAGTAGTGGTGGGCATCCTGCCCCCCTGGGTGAGGGTGGTAGTAGTGGTGGGCATCCTGCCCCCTGGCTAAGGGTGGTAGTAGTGGTGGGCATCCTGCCCCCCTGGGTGAGGGTGGTAGTAGTGGTGGGCATCCTGCCCCCTGGCTAAGGGTGGTAGTAGTGGTGGGCATCCTGCCCCCCTGGGTGAGGGTGGTAGTAGTGGTAGGCATCCTGCCCCCCTGGGTGAGGGTGGTAGTAGTGGTGGGCATCCTGCCCCCTGGCTAAGGGTGGTAGTAGTGGTGGGCATCCTGCCCCCCCTGGGTGAGGGTGGTGGTAGTGGTAGGCATCCTGCCCCCCCTGGGTGAGGGTGGTAGTAGTGGTGGGCATCCTGCCCCCCTGGCTAAGGGTGGTAGTAGTGGTAGGCATCCAGCCCCCTGGCTAAGGGTGGTAGTAGTGGTGGGCATCCTGCCCCCCTGGGTGAGGGTGGTAGTAGTGGTGGGCATCCTGCCCCCTGGCTAAGGGTGGTAGTAGTGGTGGGCATCCTGCCCCCTGGGTGAGGGTGGTAGTAGTGGTGGGCATCCTGCCCCCTGGGTGAGGGTGGTAGTAGTGGTGGGCATCCTGCCCCCTGGCTAAGGGTGGTAGTAGTGGTAGGCATCCAGCCCCCTGGCTAAGGGTGGTAGTAGTGGTGGGCATCCTGCCCCCCTGGGTGAGGGTGGTAGTAGTGGTGGGCATCCTGCCCCCTGGCTAAGGGTGGTAGTAGTGGTAGGCATCCTGCCCCCCGTGGGTGAGGTGTGGTAGTAGTGGTGGGCATCCTGCCCCCCTGGCTAAGGGTGGTAGTAGTGGTGGGCATCCTGCCCCCTGGCTAAGGGTGGTAGTAGTGGTAGGCATCCTGCCCCCTGGCTAAGGGTGGTAGTAGTGGTAGGCATCCTGCCCCCTGGCTAAGGGTGGTAGTAGTGGTAGGCATCCAGCCCCCCTGGGTTGGGGTGGTGGCGCGCATTCAGGCCCCTGTGTGCATATGTGGCATTGGTGATGGGCATCCCGCCCCTATGGTGCTGCTGTTGCAAGTATATTCAGATTCCCAGTGTATGTGTGTGATGTGTCGTGTACGTGTTGTATGTGTTTTGTGGTTGGTGTCTGACTTACCTTCTGCGCCGTACGCGTCCGTGCCTGTTCCGGTAGTAGATGTAGAATATTGGTATGATCGGGACGAAGGGATTCATGGTTGGTTCGTGTCGTTCGTCCTTCTCGTTGCTTCGCGTCGTCCTCGTCGCTTGGCTCGTCCTCGTCGCTTCGCTTCGTCCTCGTCGCTTCGCGTCGTCCTCGTCTGTGCTGTGTTCGTCTCGTAGCCGTGGATCGT
>CAWUFW010030736.1:0-16708 GCA_963921515.1 Calotriton arnoldi
GGGGTCGATTCCGATTCGGGCCGGAAAAAGCACCGACCGACTCGGAGCCGGAAAAATTACCGACCGACACGTACCAGTGGCGCCCGACACGCCAAGTACGATGCAAGCCGCGATAAATCCGACCGACACGTTAGGAAACCAAGCCGACCGACCGAGCCGCTCGGAAAATAGCAATCCGGCCGGAAAAACACGCGAATCCAACCGACCGACACGCACCCGGAACAAATCCGACCGAATCGTACCCGCCAACTCCAAACCGCAAAGTACGATGCAAGGCGCGAAAAACACGACCGAGTCGGACGGAGGACAAGCCGTACGACCGACACGCATACAAAACCGAGCCGAAGCAACACAATACACCGCGACCGACGCGTACGCAGCATACAAAACTGCACAAACACAGCGTGAACGAAACGGAAAACACCGTACGAGACCAATGCAGGGTCCGACTCGGTCACAAGAACGTTTCCAACATACACAAACAGCACAAAGGAAAAATCAACCAAAAAAAGGCCAAACAAGCAATTACCAAGCCAATAAATACTGGGGGGGTGGGGACAGAGAACAAAGACACACCCACAACTCCACCTATATAAAGGACACAAATCACTACCATGAGCCTTTGCAAATGCCATTCCACTGCCAGCACCCAAGAGAAAGCAACCACACACCCACAGCTCATCCCTCACACAAGCCACACACCATCAGCACACCAACAAATACCTACCTCACATACACCCAGCACAACACACACCCACACACCCTCACCTGCACACCAACACACACATCACCCACCATCACCACCCATCACCATGCCCCCCAAGAAGAATCCCAAGTTCCTAGATAGTGAATTGGAAGTCATGGTAGACGAGATCCTCAGGGTGGAGCCACAGCTGTTTGGCACTCTGGTCCAACAGACCCCCATGTCGCAGAAAACCAAGATGTGGGAGAGGATCATCAACAGGGTGAACGCCCAATCACCATGTCGGCGCACAAAGACGGACATCCAGAACAGGTGGTATGACGTGCGCAGGAGGGTACGGGACCTGCTGAAGATAGACTACATCAACAGCCAACACACCGGCAGTGGCCCTCCTGCCAAGCCAATATACCTCAGGCCCTGGGAGGAGAAGGTGCGGGCCATCCTTCCGCCAGTGAGCGTATATGGACTAGAGAACATCCCAGAGCCTGGTGAGTACACAACAAATGTACACAATAAACTGCCACAAAACACACACATCACTGTCAAGGGGAGAGTCAAACCATGCACTCATAGCAATTACACAGCAACTAGAACAGAATCATCCCAAAATGTGTATGTCAGTCAGATAAACACAACACATGACATCAAAAAAGTCACATCCAACTGTGCCAACACATGTACAAACACAACCACAACTACAGCTAGGCAGTGGCACAAATAGAACTAACACACACATCCACACATGTAGCCACCACAACAACACCAACACACAGTGAAGACCACTCAAAGGAAGGAATTCTGTGTATGCTGGCCAAGTCAGTGTAGCCAATAGCATCATGGGAGTCGCAGTCACACATATTGCCCCCCCACAACTGTCCCATCAACACCACCCTGAACCATGCTCACATCACAGGGAGTGGAGAAGGACTCACAAGATGGCTGACACTGGCTACTGCTGTGGGGAGCACAAGGCCCTGCTGGCAACTGTGCACCAACAAACAGCAGGACACCACTGACTGACATCCTGAGAGACAACTTCCACTCCCTGCAATGCAAGCACGTTCCATGGTGGGATATCTGGCTGGCTGGCTGGGTGGGAAGGGGGACTTGCAGCACTGACTATAGTCACCAGCACCTCCCCTCACCCCCCCAACACAAACTCCACAGTACCCACCTGGTAGAATGCAATGCCCTCCATCCTAACACAAGATCCCACAAAGCACCACCACCCTGGGTTATGTTGTGTGAAGCACAGGGACACTCTTGGGACTCTTAGCCAAACAACTGCCAGGACAACACTCCCAGCCATCCTGTCAGCACAGCCAGCCCACCCCACAGGGAAGCAGAGTCAAAAGGAAGGAAGCATGGGCATGCTGGGAAGGGGGGTGGAGGCAATAGCATGATGGGAGTCGTAGTCACAGACATTGCTCACCCCCACAACTGTCCCATCAACACCACCCTGAACCATGCTCACATCACAGGGAGTGGAGAAGGACTCACAAGATGGCTGACACTGGCTACTGCTGTGGGGAGCACAAGGCCCTGCTGGCAACTGTGCACCAACAAACAGCAGGACACCACTGACTGACATCCTGAGAGACAACTTCCACTCCCTGCAATGCAAGCACGTTCCATGGTGGGATATCTGGCTGGCTGGCTGGGTGGGAAGGGGGACTTGCAGCACTGACTATAGTCACCAGCACCTCCCCTCACCCCCCCCAACACAAACTCCACAGTACCCACCTGGTAGAATGCAATGCCCTCCATCCTAACACAAGATCCCACAAAGCACCACCACCCTGGGTTATGTTGTGTGAAGCACAGGGACACTCTTGGGACTCTTAGCCAAACAACTGCCAGGACAACACTCCCAGCCATCCTGTCAGCACAGCCAGCCCACCCCACAGGGAAGCAGAGTCAAAAGGAAGGAAGCATGGGCATGCTGGGAAGGGGGTGGAGGCAATAGCATGATGGGAGTCGTAGTCACAGACATTGCTCACCCCCACAACTGTCCCATCAACACCACCCTGAACCATGCTCACATCACAGGGAGTGGAGAAGGACTCACAAGATGGCTGACACTGGCTACTGCTGTGGGGAGCACAAGGCCCTGCTGGCAACTGTGCACCAACAAACAGCAGGACACCACTGAATGACATCCTGAGAGACAACTTCCACTCCCTGCAATGCAAGCACGTTCCATGGTGGGATATCTGGCTGGCTGGCTGGGTGGGAAGGGGGACTTGCAGCACTGACTATAGTCACCAGCACCTCCCCTCACCCCCCCCCCCCCCAACACAAACTCCACAGTACCCACCTGGTAGAATGCAATGCCCTCCATCCTAACACAAGATCCCACAAAGCACCACCACCCTGGGTTATGTTGTGTGAAGCACAGGGACACTCTTGGGACTCTTAGCCAAACAACTGCCAGGACAACACTCCCAGCCATCCTGTCAGCACAGCCAGCCCACCCCACAGGGAAGCAGAGTCAAAAGGAAGGAAGCATGGGCATGCTGGGAAGGGGGTGGAGGCAATAGCATGATGGGAGTCGTAGTCACAGACATTGCTCACCCCCACAACTGTCCCATCAACACCACCCTGAACCATGCTCACATCACAGGGAGTGGAGAAGGACTCACAAGATGGCTGACACTGGCTACTGCTGTGGGGAGCACAAGGCCCTGCTGGCAACTGTGCACCAACAAACAGCAGGACACCACTGACTGACATCCTGAGAGACAACTTCCACTCCCTGCAATGCAAGCACGTTCCATGGTGGGATAACTGACTGGGTGGGTGGGTGGGTGGGGAAGGAGGTCTGGCTGTCAACCAAACACAATCAATGCAGACCATGTTCACACCCCAGAGAATACATAGAAATGCCCAAATAATGCAGGACAATGTGCCACACCAATATCAACCCCTGACTGTGACGACTTAGGACAATACAATGTACAGGCCCGCACCCCGAGGCACAGTCACAACTGTCAGGTGTGTCAACCACTGATGCCTGCAGAAACATGAAATACATTGTTTGTGTCTCCCAAAAACAGGTGATGATAGGGACACAGCAGCAGACGCTGAGGAGTCCCAGTCCCAGGCTCAAGAGGATGCCGAGCTCACTGGCGTCGTACAGCCTCTGTCCTCCTCGGACGATGAACAACCTGGCACATCCGGTGCAAGTCAACTTGCTGCACCAGCAGGACCACCAGCTGCAGCACCAGCAGGTCCACCAGCTGCACCCCCTGCACCCACCCCTCCAACGACTGTCACCACGAATACCATCCCTGCCGACATGGACAGAATAAGGAACAACACCAGCGCAGTGACCCTGGACCAACCTGGGGCCATGGACACCACCACCACCACCACCCCCAAGGTGGACCAGGGTTATCTGTGCGTGCAACTGCACACACTGCACATGTCAGCAGGGGTGGTGGGAGGGGTGGGAGACAGAGGTCGCTGCTTGCAGACGTTGCTGGTGTGCATGAAGACCCACAACTGGTACGCATAGCTGATGCGTACCAGTCCAGCACCGGAGAGCTCAGCCAGGTAGTGGGGCTCCTCAGAGACATCAAACAGCAGCAGGCTGCCCATCATGCCCGCTTGGACTCCCACATGTCCCACGTGGAGTCACACATGTCACGTGTGGACTCCCACATGTCCCGCGTGGAGTCCAAGTGGGATGTACTACATGAGATGACGGCGGTGCACAGGGACATTTTACAATGCCTCCGCCAGATGAACAGCAACCAGTCCACACCTCCCTGTGTGCCAACAACATCTGGTACCGAACAAACTGCAACTGCCACAGGGAGGGAGGAGGACTCTGGCGGAGAGTCCCCTGCACCGCAGCAGCCTGCACTTGAGGGCCCCCCCCAAGAAGAGGGGTCGTCCGAGGAGGGGAAAGTGAGAGGCTGATGGCCAAGCGCAACTCCCAGGAAGCCTGAACCTGTTCTGGATTTTCGCCTTTGTGCACAGACTGTTCACCCTGTTGATGGCAACACTACTCCCACACATTGCATGGGGAGTACAAGTTGGAACAATGTGTCAGACAACTGTGGCCCCGATACTGGGGATCCTGTCTACCTGGACTTTCAATTCACCTAGGAACTTGGGATTGCAAGATTCATGTACAGCACAATCCATCCTATGCACTATTAACACAGATGTATCACAATAAACACACTAATACACCATACTTGCCTCTGTCGTGATTCCAACGTGGGTGCTGTTATGGGGATGATGAACTGCAAAATTACACTGTGTATGCGAACTGCAACAGCAAGGACAACACAGGCATGTGAGTACAGGCAACGTGACACATATGAGGGAGACACACCACCAGGGCTACACAACACATACACACCTAGGCCATCTGACTCATTGCCTACACTGATGTTGCCAGGGAAGACGGTGCAATGCACAGACACCACACCCATTCCCAGTTGTAGTCAAGTAGCCCACAGGTGCAGTAAGCAAATGGCAGTCAAATGTGTGACCACAGACAACGCACATCACTAAGTGAAGCACAGGTTTATTACACAGTAGCAACATGCCGTAACCACTACAGATGCAAGGTAACCCCACCTGGTAGCGGGCACACAGTCAACAACTGTAGACGGAAGGAAGTCCATGGGTGTGGCGCACATCACCTGTAGGGACACAACAGCTACCAGCCTGGATGTGCAATCACGTCGTCGGTGGACACAGTTGACCAAACGAATCTGAAAGTACCCTGTGAAGGACAGAAATGACACACAGTCAAAAGCAATGCAGTACAGGACAGATCAGCAAAACTCATGCACAATACATGTTACAAGATACCCACCCAGAACCAAGTTAGCATGTCAACACTGTTGGGGAGTACAGCCCACCTGTCACCACACATCGCAACACACATCCTGTCAAGTAGCCCATGGACACACTCCAACAGCACCAGAGCACCACCCACACATCATGCCAACTCACATCATTCACATGACACCTCAGGATACTCACATTCAGCTAAAGAAGTTGGTGATGAGCTGTGTGCGGACATCACCATCACCATCATCATCATCATCATCGTCACTGGCATCGTGGTCCAGGCCAGGATCCTCCACAGGTGGCGGATGTTGGTCATCGTCATCCTGGATGAGAGGCAACTCCTTCCGCACTGCCAGGTTGTGGAGCATGCAGCAGACGATGATAATCTTGCACACTTTCGCAGGGGCATATGGGAGGGACCCTCCGGTCTTGTCCAGGCAGCGGAAGCGGCTCTTCAGGAGACCAAAGGTCCGCTCAATCACTCTCCTGGTCCGACCATGTGCCTCATTGTAGCGCATCTGGGCAGGTGTCACAGGGTTCCTGAGGGGTGTCAGCAACCACGGCATGTTGGGGTATCCCGAGTCACCTACGGACAGACAAGTGCACATCAGCTGACTTGGAAAAGTGGGCGGAATACTACAGATCAGATCACACACAATGGCACAAAGTCAGTACACACCGACAAGCCAGGCACGCTGGTTCTGCATCTGTGCCATCAACCTGGGGATGCGACTACTCCTCATCACAAAGGCATCGTGTGCTGAACCAGGGAAACGGGCACACACGTGTGTGATGGTCATGTCTGCAAGACACACCACCAGTGCATTGACCGAGTGGTAGTGCTTGCGGTTCCTGTAGGCCTGCTCCTGGGCCTGTGGTGGTACCAAAGCCACATGTGTCCCATCAATGGAGCCAATGACATGCGGCATCCTCCCCAGGGCATAAAAGTCACTCTTCACGTCAGTGAGTCGTCGCAGTCTAGGGAAATATATGTACCGGTTCAGGAAGAGCAACATTGCCGCCAAGAAATCGCGGAGCACACGGCTGAACATGGTCTGTGACATCCCACCAGCAGACGCCACAGTATGTTGGAAGGTACCGGTGGCAAAGAAGTGTAGGGCTGCCATCACCTTCACCTTGGGGGTCAGCGCTGTAGGATACGGCCGGCCAGGCTGCAAATGTGGGGACAACTGCACTGCCAAATCCTCAATCAGCTGCCTGGTGAAGCGGTACCGTCGGATGCTGTCCCGTTCCACCATCGTTGCCAGGTCTGGGAATGGCCGATGGACAGCAGGAGCCCTGCAGTGCAGAGGAGAAGTAAGCAAGATCGTCAGTCACCCCACATATGCGGCATTGAACACACTCAAGTTCCCAACATACATCATCATGAGGCACAACTACATGAAGTGTGCAGTACCGGAACGACATGTATGGTACATACATGGCCAACATCTGTCAACACGGTCCTACAGGTGGCATCAATTTGTCCCAGGTTGGCCCATTGGATATCATGATGCTGTGTCAAAGTCACCCCCCAGTGACATGTGAGGACAGATGTGCCCCAGGCACCACAGCTCAACGACAGGCACATTCCCAGGGACCCTGTAATGCCACATGGACACTGGCATCACCTGGAGTATCATGTGTACACCACAGCAAAACAAACATGACCCCCACAGGTAGTGGCCACACTTGCCATGGCAGGAGAGCCATGGACGTCTGTGACACACACGCACAACATCAGAGTCCATGCACACACAACGTGGATGTGGAGACTGTCTCCCATTGTGCACATGAAATCAGAGACATTGTAAACACTACATGCACAAAGACTGTGGAGGGCCATCACTATTGTGCCACTGGGACACCCTGGCTCAAACATACCGTCCCACATGGGACTCACGGGGTATGTGACATGACATACACAAACACCACTGTGAAATGTGACCATGACACATGCACAGATATGAACAGTTGCACATCACAGTGGTCACGTACACGTAACACCCAGGATCCTGTCCCCATGAACACGTGCACAGCCTGGGGGTGGCTGCCCACAGGTGACACCCACAGGACAACATGTACACCAACATACACACAATAGGAAATGCAGCCTTACATGCCTTATGATAAGGTTTGGACAGGCTGTCGTGATGTAGGTGTGCCCCTCACTCCCTGGGAGCTATCTGTGGCTGGCATATGTCCATCTGAGACAGGCATGCTGACCTATGCCAGTCACATATACAGTGATGCGTTGAACAGCAATGGACCGATCGGTGCCTCCGGCCGGCCCATTGCTTTCAATGTGTGCGGGTACGCGTTGTACCCCTGTGCGCGTTGAACTGCAATGGACCGATCGGTGCCTCCGGCCGGCCCATTGCTTTCAATGTGTGCGGGTACGCGTTGTACCCCTGTGCGCGTTGAACAGCAATGGACCGATCGGTGCCTCCGGCCGGCCCATTGCTTTCAATGTGTGCGGGTACGCGTTGTACCCCTGTGCGCGTTGAACAGCAATGGACCGATCGGTGCCTCCGGCCGGCCCATTGCTTTCAATGTGTGCGGGTACGCGTTGTACCCCTGTGCGCGTTGTACCTCAATGGACCGATCGGTGCGCACCCATTGACAATGGGCTTGCCTGGCAACGGACGCGTTTTCGAATTTCGAACGAGTCGGTTGCTGGAAAATCAGTTGGTCACCCACAACAATGTTGCAAAATCATGTATGTCATGAAGTTGAAGTTTTGAAGGATGCTGTGGGCGTGTTTTGGTGCTGCTATTCCATGGATTGGCCAGATTCAGAAGATGCAAACGACTTGGACCTATCACTTTGGACACAAGGGACAGTATCTGCCTCTCCAGCACATATATATTGCTGCCTGTTCCCCTGAGAGCCCACTTGCCTGCACTACATGCTCCAGGACGACATCTGCCACTGCACTGCTGCTGTCTCTGCCCCTCTGGACCCTGCAATGGCACGTACTGTGGAGAGAGCCCCAGCCTTCAGCCTTGAGGAGAACCAGGCCCTGCTGGACAGCCTACTTCCACAGTACAGCAAGCTGTATGGGACACCAGGGGAGCAGGTGAGTGTTCTGTGCACTGCCTTTCTGAATGTGCATTTTGTCTGACTAGCAAGGCTGAGAGTCAGCACACCACTGGCTAGCAGGCTCACTGAGTAGTTGTCACCCCCCATAGTGTGTAGTGACTTGCACTGGACAGGTATGGTGCAGTGACAGTGCTTCTGAACAGGGTTTTACTCCCCATGCAATGATACCATGTAGTGACTTCTGGAAAACTGTCCATGGGCAGCCGTGCACTGCCTGGGTACACCATGTGCCCCTGTGATTGCGACATGTATATGCAACTGTGTCATGCACGGATATGTTGCATGTGTAGTAATGGCCTTATCACTTTGTCATCCTGACAGGCTTCTGCCCATCGGAAGCATGAGATATGGAAGGACATCGTCCGGGCTGTCCGGTCCGTGGGGGTCTACAAGCGCCGGATCCGCAACTGCCAAAAGAGGTGGCAGGACCTTCGGGGCTGGACCCGGAGGATTGCACGGGTCCAGCTGAAGCTGTCGCCTCCTCGCAGGAGGGGCGGAACACGGACCCTGACCCCCCACATGCTCAGGATCCTGGCGGTGGTCTTTCCAGACCTGGATGGGCAGCTGAAGGCCAGAGAGCAGCAAGGAGGGGGTGAGTCAAAGACTGCACTGTGTACTCTGTCTAACATGCTATGTGCCCTCCTCGGGCCTGGTTAAACTGCCACAGTACAGCAGTCATGTTGTCCAGGAGCCATGTCCCTCTATTGTGCACTGCCCACTCCTCATCTGATACCCAGGTGTGGCCCTTACATGCAGGGAATTCTGTCACTTAGGACTGTGTCCTTGCAGTTTGCTTGACTCAAGGTGGGAGACAGCATCTGTTTCCCTGACTCTGTGGTGGGCATCATGGGTGGGTCCATTGCTTACACAATGCCTGTATTCTGACATGTATTCAGCGTGTTACTTTGATCTGTGGTCCAATTGCTGAGCTGATCCACCACATGTGGCTGGGGTACCTGGCACACACCCATGCTGCGGGTGGGAACAATGTTTGGGCCCCAGGAGTATGTATATGACGTGTGTCACACATACTTAGCCAGCTGCCTACAGTCCAGGGCTCATCCCTCATTCATGTGGGGCTGGACAGTCATGCCTACTCCAGGCCATACAATACACTCTGTACTCCCACTCCCGTGTATCAGCGGACACATTGTGCACAGTGATTTGACCCCTCAGGTGTCTGCCTCTGTGTCAGTGTGCTGTGGATTAGTCGCCAGGACTGCTGTGGAGTTTCTTGGTAGGGGCTCAGCATGCCACTGGAGATGTGACCATAGGAGACGATACTTGTGTGACACATAGGTGTCTGATCAGCTGCCCATGCAGACTGGGGCATGTAAATGTGAAGTTCAGGCAGCTGTTCCCCATGCACAGCAGAGTGTGAGGGGCTCAGGTTCAGAGGGTAGTGTCACAGGTCTCCCATATGTCCAATAGGTATGACCTGGACAGATGAGGGTTAAGAGGATGTGTTGTGGGGGGATGTACATGTGCACTTGTGCAGCTCCAGGACTTGCATTCCCCATGACCTACTATTGTGACACAGTGCAGAGTGTTGTTGTCTGGCTGCAAAGTCATACATCACTGAGCCAGTGATGTATGACTTTGCAGTCATGCCTCCGCCATGGCATGTGTCTACTGATTGGTGAGCCTGCAGGGGAGTGACATGTGCTACATGCACACCATAGTGGCGCTGGCTATCAGGACATGGGTGCATCATGGTGTCTGTCGCTGGTATGCATCACATGCATTTCCTATTTGACTCTGGGCATCCCTTACATCCGGAAACCTGTACTGACTCAGTGGCAAGAGCTGTGATGTGTCCACACCGTGTCCTCTGCACTGTCCAACTACTGTGTACTTGGTGCATGTGTCAACACTGGGGTGTTGCAATCCAACAGACACCAGACAGATGGGTGCAAGGCCATGTGGGATGTGAGTGCCATGCTTGGCATCAGACTGACAATTGACTTCTCCTGTTCAATTAGTGCACTTTTAGCAATGTACAACTAATGATGCCAGGGCTTGCTCTGTGATGTGCTGTGCTCACAGTGGTGTGTGCGTTATGTGCAGGTGACTGATGTCTGTCTGTTTCCCCATTGTTTGCAGATACATCCACGGCCACGGAAGGGGACAGCTCCACGGACCAGGAGGAGCCGGAGAGCCAGACTGGGTCAGCAGCCGAGGAGTGGTCGGAGGGACCCAGTGGCACGGAGGGCGAGGGGAGCCACACCGAGGAGTCCTCAGCAGCATCCACCTCAGCTGAGGACCAGAGCAACTCGGAGGATGACTCCCTTGTGGAGGCGGGTGTCAGCAGCCACCACACCCCAGCTAGTGTTGCTGTCCCCGCCACCACCAGCACCACCACCGCCCTCCCATCGGCTCCCATTCCCCAGGTCCGTGGAGGCTCCCATGTCCGGGAGCGTGTCTCCTTTGGGCCAGGCACCGCACCCCCTGCCCCTGTGTCCCCTGCTGCCCTGAGTGAGGAGTCTGTGTACCTCCTTCGCCAGCTCCATGTAGGGCAGACAGCCATGCTGAGTGTCCTCCATGCGCACACCGCGCTGTTGACTCAGCTGGTGTCGTTCATGGAGGGCATCTCATCGGGCATGTCTGACCTACAGAGGGGCAATAGGTCCATGGACTCCTCCCTGACGGCAGCAGTGTCCCTCCTCAAACGGTCCCTCACCCCTCCTGCCTCTGCTCCATCCACACTCCCCAGCACCTTACCCATCCCAGGCACACACACACCGGCACAGGCACACACCAGCACACACACATCCAGCACACTGACACACACGCCAATGACAAAACGCACACGCACGCACATTCAGGGGACTGAAGCCAGACTCACAGGGGATGGGGCCCTGGAACACACACACGCATCCACATGCACTGCGCAGTCCTCAGTTCCCTCTCCCTCCAAAGCACCCTCCCTTGCCTCACCTGCAACCCCAAAGTCACAGCAGCTCTTCCTCTGTGACCTCGGCCTCTTCCCCACCGATGAAGCTGCTCCAGCATCCCGGGGGAAGAGGAAGCCCACCCACACGGAGCAGAGTGCCCCTCGCCCCCGGACACCCTCCCCCAGGCGCAGACGGACTGAGGCCCCCACCCGCAAGTCCCCCCGGAGTGGTAAGAGCAAGACCCCGCCACCGCCCTGCAGCTCAGGCACAAGGTCTCCGTCCTCCATCCCTCAGGCCCCCACTGCACAGGTGCCCCCACCACACCCTGCCCCAGGTTCCCCCACCCACAGATATACCATCCCCAAGAGGATCCGGCCTTCTCCCCCTGCCACTTGCTCTCCCAGCACCACACCCCCTGCTGCGCTTGTCTGTGCCACTGATGTGGTGAGGGTGTCCTCCCCCTCTGTCCAACCCACCTTGCCTGTTCCCCATTCTCCTCCCCTGGAGGTAGGCACTGCAGTGGAGTCCACTACCGCCCTGTCTGACTTGGGCACTGCAGTGGCGGACCTGTCCACCCCATCTGCAGGGTCCACTGCAGTTGTGCCGGCACCCACGACATCTGAGTCATGCCCCCCAGTTGTGCCGGCACACACCATGTCAGACACCTCCACTGCAGTTGTCAGTGGCTCTCCAGCACCCACCACCCCTTCCCTGACTCCCCCTGGTGAGCCCTGATCCTGTCCCTGCGGTGCCTGGCCTGCCCCCGGTTGCCCCTCCTAGTGGATTGTCCCTGGTATTGTGCAGGCATGCGTAGGGTGACATCTGCCAGTGTCACCCTGTTTGAACTTTGACAATGGACTGGCCATTGGCCTTTGCTCTAATTTCTTCTGGACGTCGTTATCAAACAACACATATGCTGAATAAAGCAACTTTCTTTTCTCTAGTGCTCATGCTTCAGATGTACATGTTGTTGGTGCAGCTAACCATGCCCTTGCTGCAGTGATGGTGATATCTGGTCTCATGATTATGAAGTGTTACTGTGCAGGAACCCATGTGGTCCAGGGGGAATGTGTCCTATCATGTGGTGTATCCATGTCATCAATAGCAGCATCTGAGGGTGTCATGTGTTCAGTATTTGGCAATGGGTTTCCTACTTACATTGGCAATTTCATATCTGTGGCTTCCACCCCTGCACATCTGTTGTGCCTGCCATCGTTGCATTTGTCTACTTCCCTGACCGTGTTGCCATCTCCAGTGGACATGCAGGTTTGGGCATCAATGGGGAGGGACTCATCCGTGTAGTCAGTGCAACATTGCTATACAAGTGTGTTGGATCTGTGCTGATGATTCCGTTGGCACATCCATGACCAGGCTGATGTGATGGGAGCCCTCATTTGGTGCTAATTGTTGATTGTGTGACCAAGTGCTCAGCTGACATGATGGGGCCCTACTGAGGCAACATATGGCACAGCTTTCCTCACACAGGAGTGGAGTCCCCTCATGGCAGTGTGTACACGTGTGACATTGCCTGCGCCCAAGGTGTGTGTTGTATGTGCATGTCTGTGTGTTCACTTCCATTCATCTGCGCATGCTGTGATCCCTAGTGTTGTACCTGTTTGTGATGCTTGCTGACTTGAGCTATGTTCCCCCAAAGTCTTCTCCCTGTGTTCTCTGTGATGTGGGTGCATGGCACATTACTGGTCATCAGGGTGTCACCCATAGGTGTGTTTGCTGTCAGGGCAGAGTTTGTGTGCAGACGCAGATGGGTCACAGTCAGGTTTCCCTTTGGCACTTGTTGTTTGCCCCTGTCATGTGATTTCCAGTTTGTGTTATCTTTCAGTGATTGTGACACGTTGTGTGTGTGACTGCTGGCACTCCTTAGGGTCCGGGCTGCAATGTTGGTTGTTGTCTATGTGTGTTCTTTGTGGGTGACCTTGGCTTCTTCATTGGTGTGTGACTGTGGCTGGGATCCCATTGGTCGGTGTGGTATTGCCGTCATGTCCATGTACAGCGTAGTGTGCAGTGTGTCAGACATTCAGGAGTCTTGTTGAGTGTCCATGTGTGATGTGTTTCTACACCTTGGTTCCCACCCACCACCCTGGAATAGTCATGGGTGCATGTGCAATGTCACCAGTGCATGTGTACTTCACTGCTGCACATTGTTGGAGGTCGAGGGGTGTGGTCTTGAGTGTGTGCAGATGAGAGTTGTTGCCCGGCTAGTCCCCTGCCTCCATGTTGGCCTTGGCTTACTGGCCATGCTGATTGATTTGTGCTTGTGTAGGTGTGATGGTAGTTTGTTGCTCAGGACACCTGACTGTGGTTCACAGTGTGAACGACATTTAGCTTTGTCATCACAGTGGTATTTTTATTCAGCCCAGGGTCACCACATTGTGGGGGCCCTGGGGGTGGTGCTGTGGTGTGTCTGTGACTTGCTGTGTCAGTTGTTGTTCCTACGTGCCTGTGTGACATGTGTGTTTTGTGCTCCCTCTCACCTGTCAATGCCTGCTTGCCCACATAGGGGATTTGGATCCATGAGTTACCTTAGTGTGGCAGTGTATGCACATCTGTATGATTGGTATTCAGCTCTCCTCATGTGTTGTGTTGTTGCCTGGGGACACTGGCACCCCCACCCCTCACCTGCTGTGTATGATGACAGTGTTGGTCTGCCTGTTTGTGTTTGTGCATCTGCACCACTGCATTGGCATATCTTGGGTGTGCCATTGGCTGTATGTTGTTTGGTGTGTTTCCCCTGCTGTCCCTGGGACTCCTAGGTCATCGGTCAGCACAGTGATCATGGTTTGTGTGTCCCATTGCTGCCATGGTATGGTATCTGTTCACCTCACATCTGCTGTCTCCACAGGGTATCTGCATTTGTGTGCCCATTGGTGCAAATATGTGGTTCTGCATTCTGATGGTCACTTCTGTCATTGTGTCATTGATGACTGTTGACGGTCTCAGCCCCCATGGGTGTTGTTTGTCTGCACATGGCCAAAGGAATGTTTCATTTGCACTGCAGTATTTGGCTCCCCCAATTTATGTTGCAATGGGACACATACACTACTTTGCCACACATGAGTTTTTGGTTCTGTGACCAGGAATGATCCATGCAGTTTGGCAGTTGCAGCTCTTTCTTTGTCAACAATTACCTTTTGGTCACTGTGATGATGGGGGTTTAGACCCCATTGCCACAATGGTCAAAATGTGCTTCAGCTATGGACCCCACACTTGCCTTTTGGTCACTGTGATGATGGGGGTTTAGACCCCATTGCCACAATGGTCAAAATGTGCTTCAGCTATGGACCCCACACTTGCCTTTTGGTCACTGTGATGATGGGGGTTTAGACCCCATTGCCACAATGGTCAAAATGTGCTTCAGCTATGGACCCCACACTTACCTTTTGGTCACTGTGATGATGGGGGTTTAGGCCCCATTGCCACAATGGTCATGGGCTGCTTGCATTGTGGGTGCCACACACATATATGTGTGGCACATGTGCTAGGGGGTCACATTGTATGTTCAAAGTCATGTTCGGTGTTGTAGGCATTTGACACAGCCTACACACGCTTGTCATGGTGGTGGGGGGATGTCTTTATCTTGCATTCCCTAGGTTGTGGTGTGCTGGTTGTGTCATGCATTGTCCATCCTATGAGTGGGGGTGGTAGTAGTGGTAGGCATCCTGCCCCCCTGGCTAAGGGTGGTAGTAGTGGTAGGCATCCTGCCCCCTGGCTAAGGGTGGTAGTAGTGGTAGGCATCCTGCCCCCTGGCTAAGGGTGGTAGTAGTGGTAGGCATCCTGCCCCCCTGGGTGAGGGTGGTAGTAGTGGTGGGCATCCTGCCCCCCTGGCTAAGGGTGGTAGTAGTGGTAGGCATCCTGCCCCCTGGCTAAGGGTGGTAGTAGTGGTAGGCATCCTGCCCCCCTGGGTGAGGGTGGTAGTAGTGGTGGGCATCCTGCCCCCTGGCTAAGGGTGGTAGTAGTGGTGGGCATCCTGCCCCCTGGCTAAGGGTGGTAGTAGTGGTGGGCATCCTGCCCCCCTGGCTAAGGGTGGTAGTAGTGGTAGGCATCCTGCCCCCTGGCTAAGGGTGGTAGTAGTGGTAGGCATCCTGCCCCCTGGGTGAGGGTGGTAGTAGTGGTAGGCATCCTGCCCCCTGGCTAAGGGTGGTAGTAGTGGTAGGCATCCTGCCCCCCTGGGTGAGGGTGGTAGTAGTGGTGGGCATCCTGCCCCCTGGCTAAGGGTGGTAGTAGTGGTGGGCATCCTGCCCCCTGGCTAAGGGTGGTAGTAGTGGTAGGCATCCTGCCCCCCTGGCTAAGGGTGGTAGTAGTGGTGGGCATCCTGCCCCCCTGGCTAAGGGTGGTAGTAGTGGTAGGCATCCTGCCCCCCTGGGTGAGGGTGGTAGTAGTGGTGGGCATCCTGCCCCCTGGCTAAGGGTGGTAGTAGTGGTAGGCATCCTGCCCCCTGGCTAAGGGTGGTAGTAGTGGTAGGCATCCTGCCCCCCTGGGTGAGGGTGGTAGTAGTGGTGGGCATCCTGCCCCCTGGCTAAGGGTGGTAGTAGTGGTGGGCATCCTGCCCCCTGGCTAAGGGTGGTAGTGGTGGTGGGCATCCTGCCCCCTGGCTAAGGGTGGTAGTAGTGGTAGGCATCCTGCCCCCCTGGGTGAGGGTGGTAGTAGTGGTAGGCATCCTGCCCCCTGGCTAAGGGTGGTAGTAGTGGTAGGCATCCTGCCCCCTGGCTAAGGGTGGTAGTAGTGGTAGGCATCCTGCCCCCTGGGTGAGGGTGGTAGTAGTGGTAGGCATCCTGCCCCCCTGGGTGAGGGTGGTAGTAGTGGTGGGCATCCTGCCCCCTGGCTAAGGGTGGTAGTAGTGGTGGGCATCCTGCCCCCTGGCTAAGGGTGGTAGTAGTGGTAGGCATCCTGCCCCCCTGGGTGAGGGTGGTAGTAGTGGTGGGCATCCTGCCCCCTGGCTAAGGGTGGTAGTAGTGGTGGGCATCCTGCCCCCTGGCTAAGGGTGGTAGTAGTGGTAGGCATCCTGCCCCCCTGGGTGAGGGTGGTAGTAGTGGTGGGCATCCTGCCCCCTGGCTAAGGGTGGTAGTAGTGGTAGGCATCCTGCCCCCCTGGGTGAGGGTGGTAGTAGTGGTGGGCATCCTGCCCCCTGGCTAAGGGTGGTAGTAGTGGTAGGCATCCTGCCCCCTGGCTAAGGGTGGTA